>LKNJ01009116.1:0-13450 GCA_002120245.1 Maccullochella peelii | reverse complement strand
GACGTAAAGCCGAGGGGCGGCAACTTCAAAGGCTCTTGTGCTCACATGCCGCTTACAAAGCTTGCTGCATTTTAAATATGGCAGCTACAACTATACAGCATCGTGGTTAACACAGGGTTGTTATCTTATGCTTACTCTACATCATATAACCTGCATTTGAGCTTACATTATGCAATTAGCAACACATTTATGTGCAGCATAGTTACCGTACCGATCTCTCTCAGTCCCAAGCCTGAACTGAGAGGGAACGGCGCATAGGCCCATACCAACATGCAACAGGTGACGTCGCCTTTAAAATACGTAACGCATTAGGTTTAAAACCGTGTAACTTATATTGACTGCATTAACCTCTTTCCCGTAGATACAGAAAAAGTGCCCTTTGTATGTAACTATTCCATGGGAAAGAGAAACTAAAACAAATCATCAATACCTTATCCTTTCATCCCCCCTCATCTCCCCCTGGTGTATCTACCCTTCTGGTCCAGTCCACTTCACTAGCCTAGGGGTGTGTCGTTCGTAGGACTCTTACTTTATGACAATATTACCACTATTACACTAACACATTGGTTTTATCAACTTACAGTAATGACGTCATAATATATTGAAAATGTTTTTGATGTTTAGTGATTTGTGCTGTTTTAAGTTACTTCCTTCTTTGGCTATGACTGTAGGCCATAGCTGAAATGGCAACCCTGTCTCCTACGCATTACAGAATCAACTAATTTGCACTACCCGATACATCTTTGCCGATAATTGTTAATCAGTTGCTTCCTTGATTATATTTACTAAGTTTTGTTCCGAAGCAGAAAGTGTGGCATTCCTACACCACAGCTGGGAGGTAGGGCGTAGCTTCCTCAGAGAAATGTTTGTTTTCTTTTCATGGACATAATCTGGTGTAGAGAATAAAACCTTATTGTCTTTCCTGTAAAACAAAGGCAGTTATTGCAGTAAGTATCACCTCCCTTGGCAAGGGGAAAGAAGAAATGGCATGTCAGTCGTGGAGATGGAGATTAATGGCTATTTAAAATGTTTCTGAAGAATGTGAGCAGAGTGAGAGAGGAGGACATCTGGGCTATTATTTGATCATGGCACCTAGCCCTCTGAGTGCATCCCCATGTCCAACACCTTGGATTACAGCCCTCGGGATCATTAACAGAGCTACTGCGGGAGTGTTTGAATTGGAAATCTATTCATCTGCTTTTCTCATATTGCTTTGTGGTGGCTGCCCCCACTTCTCTTTTTTCTCTTTCTTCTCTGCTTCTCTTTCAGCAGCAGAATACTGTTACTGATAAGTAACAGTACAGGAAGCAACCTGGCAAGCCTCAACAATGCATTGTAAGCCCCTTTAGCTCTTATAAACTGCCTTTTTTCTACTTGTGTGGCAACTAAACTTCACACATGGGGAGAACAAAGCATCATCATTCGTCTGCGTCAACACATCTCGGCACTGGCAGTCGGCTGCTCCGCCATGCTTCAGTGCACAGTGACTGTAGAGAGGCTGGGAGCCATTTGCAGCCATCTCTGAGAGCGTAACAGACTCACTCCCAGTAATGAGACTATAAATGGAGCTGCCTGGTTCTCTTCCCCACTGCATTCACCTCCACAGTTCTTCTCTAATATCTCAGGATGATGATAGTAGCACTTTCTGCTATCGGTCAGCTCTACAGTATTAAAGGCTTTATCAGGGGCTGATGCAGTAAAGACACTGCTGCTATTTGACCAGATGTATTTACTGGTTATGGGCCTTGGTAGGTACATTGTCTGTTACGACTGCTACTAATGCTGCTGCTGTAATACAATTACAGGTTAATCATAGCCCACAAAGGCTTGTTAATGGATATAATGTCTATATTTACAAGGTAGGTAGTTTGGTTAGCCAGTAAGTTGCCCCTCGAAGTAGATCTCTATGTAGTTAATAGCGAATCCGGGAGGAAAATGTCTGTGTTCACTTTTGGTCAGACTCAGTGTTTTAAATAATTTTGGTTGTATTGAAGTTTATGAAGAAGAGTTACAGGAGGCTTGTCCTTCTTTCCATGATACAGTATTTTGTTGGCGTCCACTTTTCCCAGATCTCTATCAAAGTAAGCATAACCCATAGTCAGAATGGACACAGTTGTTAGAATAGAACCCAGGTTGAAAAATATCAGTTTTTCTTAATACAGTATTTCCATTTTACTTGTATATTCCTGCTTTCTTGATTTAGCTACTCAGCAAACCAAAAGGCTCATTGACTGCAGCAACTCACTCTATGACTATCCATCTTTATGCAGATGATACCGAGATTTATATTCTTGTCTCTCCAGATGTCCCTTCCCACTTCTTTAAGCTTACTTGTTGCATATCTGCTGGTAAGCCTTGGTTGACCAAAACCTTTGCTTCTAAATGCAGAAAAAACAGAAATTATTCAATTCAGTTTTATTTATATAGCGCCATATCATAAAGTTATCTCAGGGCACCTTTTCATATAGAGCAGGTCTAGACTGACTCTTTATGTTTACCCAACAAGACCCAACAAAAATTAAAAAAATTATGCTTGTTGGTCACAAGGTATATACATCTACACTGTTGAATACAACACCTAACCCCCAAAGCATCCAGAATTTACTTAACTTTTTTAGTTGGTCTGTGTTTTGTTGTTTCACTTACAGCAAAATGCTAGATACCTAAATTTTGAGTCACACGTTATGGATTATAATTACAAAAGTTCTCAAAAAGTCTTAAACCATTACAGAGTCAAATGTTGATGTTGAAATGCGACGGATTATATAAATGGATTTATTTTTAGCAATTTACATGTATTAATCGCTTTGCATTGCCAATGTGTGAATGGAGTGTAACGTAACTTAAAAAATTAGACCATCCCCGACTTTCTCGGTTGCCTATAACAGCCTAGCGTAGCAAAATACTGTCTTGAGTGGATAACGTCAGCTATTTCATCCAGACTCCCGGGGCTGATCTGGCTGGTAAATTGGCTAGCTTGCCATTTATAAATCACTTTATCAGCTAACGTTACGATGCATCCAATGCCAGATCCATGCAGTGTAGCTAAGTTACAGCTAGCTGGCTAACCTTAGCTTGCTTGCTTGCTAACATTATCACTAGCAAAATACTATCTGAGTGGATATGTTAGTTGGCAATGTTTCCAACTCTCACGCTTTCACGTTCAGTCTCACGCTCTCACGCTGCCCAAACAATTCTCATGGCAAAACACTGCGACAGCAACAGAGATGAACTGTTGTTTACGTATTGTAACCAAATTCTATAGGTAAAGGCTCTTAAATTACTCTCTGATCGGTGCGCGATACTTATCACGTGTTGACTGGACAGGTGTTCTGGCAGAAAACCCTGTGCGCAGCCCAGAAGGTGTTCAAGCAAGCCAGTGAGTGAGTGAAAGAGTGTGTGTTTATGTATATATTTGGCTTAGTGAGTATGTGCGGCCATGTGTAGATTTGTCTGTGTGTGTGTGTGTGTGTGTGTTCAAATATTGGCTATGTGTCTGGAGTAGGATAGGTTCTTGTGTTCTTTTGTTTCTTTTTATTTATTTCTGGTTCTTGCTACTTGTGAACATTCAATAAAACGGTAGTTTCGATATTGAAAACAACACTTCTTTGACTTTCATTAGTGAATAAACTGTGTGTCCTTTATTGGGTTAGTGTTTGTCTAATATTGTGAAATTGTGACTATTTCCCAGGGTGGAAGTCCTGGGGTGGCGTAATCAGGCATATCCTTAAATCTTAGAATATAAGGTGTGTGTAAGGTGCATACTTTTTTAAAACCTGGTAGTGAACTCATATTTGGAGTCCAAATATGTGCACATGATAAAGTGCGCGTGTGCGTATGCATGATTAAGCCCATGGCATCAAAATCTCACTCCAGCCAAGTTGGCAACGCTATAGTTGGCCATCTTGCCAAATTACTTTACCAGCTAACGTGATCAATGATACTAACTTATGTATGATGACAAACATGGTTGATTTTAGCCAACAAATTATGTAACGATACAAAGCAAAGGTGTATAACTAATGATTGCTGGTAGTCAGAGCTAACCAGCCCTGAGCAGCTACTCTCAGACTCTCCGTTTCTCTGCTGGAAAACAGGGGGTCTGGTGAAGTTTTGAAAGTCACTAGAAGCATGTTTATGGTCCCTTAGCAGAAAAAGTTTTTACACACAATATGTGTAATGTTGGAAAAATCACCTGTATCAACATCATATTCCAACAAGAATCTATGTGATTATGTGTGCAGTGCAAAACAATGTTCTGTCTGTCTGTGAGGTTTCTTGCTCCACCCCAAAAAGGTGAATGAAGTTTTGTTTGTAGTGCCCACAACATTGAAAATTTGCATTTATACAGTGCATCCGGAAAGTATTCACAGCGCTTCACGTTTTCCACATTCTGTCATGTTACAGCCTTATTCCAAAATGGAAGAAATTCATTTCTGTCCTCAAAATTCTACACACAATACCCCATAATGACAAAGTGAAAAAAGTTTTTTAGAGAGTTTTGCAAATTTATAAAAAAAAATACTACTAAGAAATCACGTACATAAGTATTCACAGCCTTTGCTCAATACTTTGTTGATGCACCTTTGGCAGCAATTACAGCCTCAAGTCTTTTTGAATATGATGCCACAAGCTTGGCACACCTATCTTTGGGCAGTTTCGCCCATTCCTCTTTGCAGCACCTCTCAAGCTCCATCAGGTTGGATGGGAAGCGTCGGTGCACAGCCATTTTCAGATCTCTCCAGAGATGTTCAATCGGATTCAAGTCTGGGCTCTGGCTGGGCCACTCAAGGACATTCACAGAGTTGTCCTGAAGCCACTCCTTTGATATCTTGGCTGTGTGCTTAGGGTCGTTGTCCTGCTGAAACATGAACCGTCGCCCCAGTCTGAGGTCAAGAGCGCTCTGGAGCAGGTTTTCATCCAGGACGTCTCTGTACTTAGCTGCATTCATCTTTCCCTCTATCCTGACTAGTCTCCCAGTTACTGCCACTGAAAAACATCCCCACAGCATGATGCTGCCACCACCATGCTTCACTGTAGGGATGGTATTGGCCGGATGATGAGCGGTGCCTGGTTTCCTCCAAACATGACGCCTGGCATTCACGCCAAAGAGTTCAATCTTTGTCTCATCAGACCAGAGAATTTTGTTTCTCATGGTCTGAGAGTCCTTTAGGTGCATTTTGGCAAACTCCAGGCGGGCTGCAATGTGCTTTTTACTAAGGAGTGGCTTCCGTCTGGCCACTCTACCATACAGGCCTGATTGGTGGATTGCTGCAGAGATGGTTGTCCTTCTGGAAGGTTCTCCTCTCTCCACAGAGGAATGCTGTAGCTCTGACAGAGTGACCATCGGGTTCTTGGTCACCTCCCTGACTAGGGCCCTTCTCCCCCGATCGCTCAGTTTAGACGGCCGGCCAGCTCTAGGAAGAGTCCTGGTGGTTCCGAACTTCTTCCATTTACGGATGATGGAGGCCACTGTGCTCATTGGGACCTTCAAGGCAGCAGATATTTTTCTGTACCCATCCCCAGATTTGTGCCTTGACACAATCCTGTCTCGGAGGTCTACAGACAATTCCTTTGACTTCATGCTTGGTTTGTGCTCTGACATGCACTGTCAAGTGTGGGACCTTATATAGACAGGTGTGTGCCTTTCCAAATCATGTCCGATCAACTGAATTTACCACAGGTGGACTCCAATTAAGCTGTAGGAACATCTCAAGGATGATCAGTGGAAACAGGATGGACCTGAGCTCAATTTTGAGCTTCATGGCAAAGGCTGTGAATACTTATGTACATGTGATTTCTTAGTTTTTTATTTTTAATAAATTTGCAAAACTCTCTAANTATTCCATTTTGGAATAAGGCCGTAACATGACAGAATGTGGAAACCGTGAAGCGCTGTAAATACTTTCTGGATGCACTGTAGACCTAGATTGGTAAACAAATTTGGAAATTAATCGATTGATGACTTTGCATGTATAGATCCCCCATTTCTTTTCAATTGCTATTGATTTGTTTGTTAATCCGTTGTCACTGGGTGTATAAATATTTATANATCGGGTTCTTGGTCACCTCCCTGACTAGGGCCCTTCTCCCCCGATCGCTCAGTTTAGACGGCCGGCCAGCTCTAGGAAGAGTCCTGGTGGTTCCGAACTTCTTCCATTTACGGATGATGGAGGCCACTGTGCTCATTGGGACCTTCAAGGCAGCAGATATTTTTCTGTACCCATCCCCAGATTTGTGCCTTGACACAATCCTGTCTCGGAGGTCTACAGACAATTCCTTTGACTTCATGCTTGGTTTGTGCTCTGACATGCACTGTCAAGTGTGGGACCTTATATAGACAGGTGTGTGCCTTTCCAAATCATGTCCGATCAACTGAATTTACCACAGGTGGACTCCAATTAAGCTGTAGGAACATCTCAAGGATGATCAGTGGAAACAGGATGGACCTGAGCTCAATTTTGAGCTTCATGGCAAAGGCTGTGAATACTTATGTACATGTGATTTCTTAGTTTTTTATTTTTAATAAATTTGCAAAACTCTCTAAGAAACTTTTTTCACTTTGTCATTATGGGGTATTGTGTGTAGAATTTTGAGGACAGAAATGAATTTATTCCATTTTGGAATAAGGCTGTAACATGACAGAATGTGGAAAACGTGAAGCGCTGTGAATACTTTCCGGATGCACTGTAGAACTCCAAACAAACACCAAAACAGTGTACCAGATTCAGTTCCCAAACTAAACACAGAAAGAAAGATTGTGAAATGTGTACAGATAAGATCAGTGAAGGGCTGATCATTATGTTCACTGGAGCTGAATAATCTCCCTCCTCTCCATCATTTTGTTGTTTGTTCTTGATTTACATGTCTCATTTTCGTATGAGACAATTGCTGCCATTATTGCTTATAACAAATAGTGCTGTTGCCATTATAGTACTTTTAACCTCCGTTGTCCATTCCCATTATTATCAAACTGTTCATGACACATCACCATTGAGAAACTAATAGCAATTTTATGCTGTTGTATTTTGTTGCTAATTGCTGCTCTTTGCTCCTGATTTCTCTGACGAATAAAATTGCCCAGATATGATAATGTTTGTTATATTTATTAGTGCAAGTAAAAGGAGGTTTTGGGAGAATCAGTAGGTGAAATAATTGCCAGCTGCATGGCAGTTGCCTCGCTTACGGGAGATAAAACTCAATTCAGCCTGAGTGTGATTCTGTGCAGACGTCCTGCTGCGATGCGTCCTGCTGCGATGCGTCCTACTGCTGATGATAATGGGACATCGGTCCCTTATTGGCCTGTCAGCTCTTACAGATGTGCAATTCCCTCCTGTATGTCACCCCTAGGCTGCAGCAGCTGCCTCTGTCTGCTCATCGCTCTTCGCCAAACCTTCCCCCAGTCCTCTCATGATTGTGGCAATGAACGCCAGCTCGGCCCTCCCAGTCAGTTGCTTCCACATCCGCCCATCACCTCAGGCAGAGATGGGTGCTCATTTACAACTGTCACACATCATGGGGAAGCATCTCCACTACAAAACGTTTGCTAATCACAATCACATTACTGTTTTTTGCCTTTGATTGCCCCAAAGTCTCTCTCAGACTGGAGGTCTTCAGTGGCCAAGACTGATAGGGTGTGGCAGGAAGCCGCTGGCAGCAGGTGATGAATCAAGGGGATGTACGAGCCAGTGTGAGCTGTAATTTTATTAACTGCAGCCCATGATGGATCATCCTCCCCTCTACCCCCCAAAATAAATGTCTGCTGCATAAACAAGTCTCAACAAAAACACAGGAGCAAGGTGATGTGGTTGTTAACATTGCGCTAAATTCCCCTCTGTCTAATGAAAGAACAACAGTGATGTGATCCATTTCCACGAGCCCCGGCCTTGATTTCCAGGGGAATTATGGGCCTTGGTAGGACCTTAGGGAGAGTGTGAACTGATACTTAAGCTTCGGCTTCTTCTGTATTCCACTCTCACTCCCCTTTAATGTGCCTCTTCATACATTCTACTTGTCAGTGTATGCAGACCTGTCCCTTCCTCTTTCCCTCTCTAAAATATAAAGCATTATTCCATCATCTCGGCGTTCCTCTTGGATCGCCAGCAAGATTACCACTATAAGTATTCCACCACGGTACAGGGCTCATACATCGACTGCAGGGACTGCTTTTTTCTTTATTTTACAAGAGCTAACTTCTTTTTCATGCATTTATATGTCTGTATACTTTGTTTTCCAGTGTACTAAAATCTGTCTCCCTGACAGGTGCAAATGTCATGAACACATACAAATACTTTGGGGCTATTGCTACAAGGCACAGGTATCACTGCATTACCCTGCGATGTTATTCTCTGAAATCCCACCGAAATGAAAGTAAAAGTATTGACTTTGGTTGCCACAGCAAATCACAGGACAATAGTCTCGGTCAAGTGATATCTTAAAGTGAGTAGTATGACTGACTGACCAGCTCTGGTGCAAACAGAGCAGGAAAGAAAACTCCATTCATACACTTCACTTTAATATCAAGCTTTTAGCCTGCCCCTGCTTTCACAGCAAGTGTGAAAGTGCAACATTGCACGCAGCAAGGCCATTATTTTCAATGGAGAGTGTGCTGTGCTCTCCTGAACAGCTGCCAGAGCTGCACGCACTGCCCTTATTTTCAACCAGATTTTACAGCCAAAGTTAATCTAAATTGAATCTAGATGCCCAAATTTGCTGACCTGACATTCTTGCACTGACAAGAGATTAAAGACTTGGGTTAAAAATCTCAAGCATGGCAGAAAATATCAGAGGATAGGGATATCATGTTAGAAAATGAATGTTACATTCTGATCTAGTTCGTAGACCCCTCGTTAGCTGCTTTGTAGGAAACTTTACATAATGAACTGCTTTACGTAATGCTCATAATCCTACGTTCTACCTAGCACTTACTATACATGCTTGCACGTTTGGCATGAAGCTGACATCAGGCCATCTTTAGAGCATCATTAGTGATTTAGCGTCACTAATGATTTTCCACAACAATGAGCTGTTTGTCTTTACTGTTTTGGATCAGTCTCACTGCTCTCATCGCAACATGTTTCCAGCAGTAGCGGTCCGCTGCTTTCAGTACAAAAAATAATCCATATACAAAGAGAAATGTAAAAATTACACTTTGTGGTTTTAGGGGGCGTTTTGTGTCAAAACTATCTCTTGATGACAATCATTGCACCATTCTCCCTAAGAGTATCACACTTCCTGGATCGGGAAAAACCAGCATAGGCGCCTAGTTATAGTTAAAAGTAGGGGTGCAATGTTATTGACAGGCAAGGGGAGGTATGGCAGGAAAATGAGACTGTGCTCTCTGGGGGAAAATATTACGCCAAACTCCCTTAAAGAAATATTACATATTAACAATTCCTTAAGTGTCCGTAAAAACACATAACTCTAGAAACAAGATAAAGGGCGTCATTTGTCGACAGTCTTCTTGTAGCTAACTGTAACTGTATTTCCGCACAAACTTTATATTTTGGATTTTGTTGCCTCAACTCACTGCCAGCCTCCGTTGGTTAGCTGTGCTATTTTAGTGGGAGAAGACCGTGGGAATGAGAGGTGAACCATTTCAAAAATTAAGATTTCTCACTACAATAAGTGCTGATTAGTGGATCAGATGCACGCCAAATTAAAGACAGACTCATAAAACTTTTAATTCACCATCTATCGTGTGTGTGTGATGGAGTTTTTTGGCTGTTACCAAAGTACCTGATTTGCTGCGTCCTGTTTGGTGCTGGAGAGAGCGCACGTACCTTCAGATAATATTAACATGTTTGATTTTATCGGAGCATCAAGAAGAAGAAAAGACTGACTTAAGACAGCTTGGACTGAGTTTTATTACCATCTTACAGACGATTGATTGTGGAACGTTTGTTTTCTTTTGTGGCAAAGTTGTATGATCAAAAAGTGGGGATGCAAAAGCACGCGTTTGCTCCCCCAAGTCTAATAGTGGAGGTGCAGCTGCTCCACTTGCTCCATTGCTCAGGCGCCTATGCTTACCAGTGAGGATAATCGAGGCAGCAAATGTGTCTCCTCCAAAATGTCTCAAGGGCTTTCCCAGCCATGTCATACGTCATATACTGGTACATATCTTATATCTTACCACATTACTTATTTACATACTGTATCATATAGCAGACTACAGGGAGTCAGCTCCTCAGTCCAGTTGCAGAGCAGTAATGATGCGTGGGCCTGATACTGGACTGGGCAGCAGAGGAACAGATGATAAATGGCTTACTGATGGCCTCCCTGAGACAATGGCCGTTTGTGTTGATCAACATTTACAGTACAATTAATTTCCTGAACTGCATCTGAATTAATGACAAGCCTTGACAGATATGAATGAGGCATTACTATGTGCACAATGTAACAGATTTGAGCATGTAAACCTTTTGCACGTCCGTCTAAATGTCTGACAAATTATACTAAATCATCATATCACCTTTGTAAGGATTTCCATTTCCTCAGCAGTGCTGTCTGAGTAGAACCTTGTATCTATATTCTCTTCACTGCAGGTCTATTCACTGCAATCAATACAAAACCTCTGCTTCTTTTGTTTCTGTTTTTCCTTTTCATATTGCATCCTGCACACTTTTCCACTCCGGTGACTGAGGTGGGATGGGGTGCAGAGGCTGTAGGGAAGTTGTTAAAGGCTTTCACCAGAGGCCGGTGAATTACGGCTGCAGCCGAGGACGCAGCAGAGAAGAAGAAGGAGAGCCATCACTTTATCTCTCCTGGGCCGGGGTCACAGGAGTCACGGGGCTATCATGCATGTCAGGATCTCCAGTCTTTAATCACAGAGGAGACACTCTCCTACTTTTTCTACAGTCGCCTCATCGCTTAACCCCAGATCAACCAACCAATCTGCCAGCTTCCTGTCCAGCCGGCTGCTGAGTCAGCTAATGAATGGGTGTCTGAAGATTTGCTCTGTGATTACACAAGTGCCACTGCCGGGCCTGCTGCCTTCACATTCATGAGGTATCAGCCCAAATTTACAATCCAAGTGGGTGACAGAGATCAGTGTGGGGTTCATAGGCTAAATTATTAATGTGTGCTTCTTTTAGTTCTAGTATAAGGCCTTGATGTATGGGAGGGTAAATTAAGAATTTCACAAAAAAAAAAAATTCAGCTTAAATGTTCTTTCTTGATCTTGAGAAAAGTAGTTTGTCTTGTTTGCCAACAAGTGACATCATGTTTTCTGAAATGTCGTTGTGTTTTGTGAAATGTCGTGTTTTCTGTAATGTTGTAGTATTTTCTGTAATGTTGTTGTGTTTTGACCTTCAGGGCCACTGTAGAGGAGCACCAGGTTTTTAACACTGCACATGGATGATGATGATGATGATGATCCTCAGGTGTGCGAACAGCAAGGCAGGCAGGCAACCACGCCCCCGTAACCCAGTTCCCAAACAAGGTAGGAGCAGAGTCACACAAACAGAAACACAGGGAGGGAAAAACACATAGAAACAGCAGACAGGCAGCTGAACCATACCTAACACTACTGTAACATTCAAACAGGAAACCTTCTTCTCCCTTTGTTTTTTTAAAGATGAACACAGGCACATGTAGCAGTATGGCTTCCTTTGCAGCCCTCTGTGATATATTAATCATGTTTCATTCAAGACCGCAAAGTAGCAAAATAAAAGAGAAAATTAATAAAAGAAAGAATGCTCCAGGGTGGATTGTGGAGCTCCACCTTGCCACTGCACAGATATCACTATCACTATGCTCTGAGTCTTGCCTGTAATTGTTTTCAGGTGTTGCTCTACACGGCTCATTTATTTCCTGAATAAATCACACACAGAAGTATTTTAATTGTATGCCACAGCCTGGGGGCAACAGATTTGATGGATTTCTCTCATGCCAAGCAACGTGAACAGTGAGACAGCAGCACCTCTGAGGGAGGAGATAACGCCGTCTCACTCTTTAAGGATCCTCATTAGGAGCATTTAAATGTACAATGCAGGACATGTGAAAACCAGAGGCGGCATTTAACGATGAGCTTCTCCTTGACCAGACCTGATCCAACCATGCCTGCCTGCTGTTAAGACTAATCTCTATCATCAACCCCATCCAAGCCATTACACCTCCGGGTCTCATTCAGCACCGAAATGCCAATTTATGCATTAGTCAAAGATGAGCACTCAGGGTAAAGGTGTTTAATTTCACATTATTGCATTACTTGTGTAAGACTCCTTCTCACAGAGCAGCAGTAGGAGTGAAGGCTGATGTGAAGGACAACTATAGAGGGATTTCTCTGCACTCTGTTGTTTCTGGACCAGGCTATGTCTTGGTTTATTCATTGGAACATAGTGTAATACTGTCAGTGTGAGTCACTGTCCTGATGACTAGAGTGTGCGTGAGTGAAGGTAAGTGAAATACACTTTCTCTTGTCTTCAGTCGGCACCCCAGTGGTGATTACTGGTTGCGCTAAATCAGCCATAAGGCCAAACAGCAAGGAAAGACGAAAACCTCATGACTGGCAAAAGAGCCTCAAATCAAACAAATAGGGAATTAATCAGCACACAGCGGTGGGGTATATTTGATCTCTTTACAATGACAAGCTGCTCTGTGGTGAGAGCCTTGATTACTGTACAGAATTCATATACCATACATGTTCATAATACGCATTTTCGGACCAGAGGAACTTTTTATAGTTCTAAGAAAAGTTGGAGGAAATGCCCTTGAAGTTATGTAGTTCTTGGGAGAGCTCCCCAGTGGACAGTTCCTCTCAGGGAGTACCCAGAAGTGTTTGGTCTGAAAACGCCTATTGTTTCATGTATCAACACTAGTAACCTTTAATAAGATTAGATTAAGGGAGATTTGTTTTCCCACATGTTCAACACAGAAACACACAGATAAACACAGCAGCATACAGATAAAGACCGTACATAGAGTCTCCATAAATACATTCATAGATCTCAGCACACAACATTGTCAGCGAGACAGTTTGTTCAATGCTGCAATGGACGAGGGGGACAAAACTCCAGCTGAAGCGAGCTCTTCTCCATTTTAAGGCCCTGTATCTCTGTCCAGATGGCAGTAATGTGAAGTGAAGATTGAGGGGGTGATCAGTGTCACTTGCTATTGTTAGTGCTAGGCGTGTGATGGCTCTGTCATTCATGTGATGAGAGTTTGAGTGTGGGGAGGCAGATGATTTTAGAGGCAGTATGTGCAATGCTGGTTGATTGCACATTGTAATGGCTATAGAATAATGACACCATTGGCGTTTAGACTGGTTTCCTATAAGCCTCGCTTTCACTGTGCAATTCTGTCTGCCACCGGGTACGATCTGCCGGGTGAAAAGAAGGCTCCATTTACGGCACAAAAGAAGTGGGTCAACCACTGTGCAACCAAAACAGAAGAGGAATAGGGCTTTTATTTTCCGGTAGCTATCCCCAGCTAGCAGAAATGACGGACGGTG
>LKNJ01009098.1:0-14899 GCA_002120245.1 Maccullochella peelii | reverse complement strand
TGAGTTCTCTCGGCTCCATGACCTCTTTTTGTCTGTCTGTTTGTTCTTTTATTTTGAAGTCTTGAGTTGAAGTTTTAAAGCTGCTACTTGTTTTATTTTCATTAACCGCGGATTTTAAGATTAAGATCCATAAACACACGTAGACAAACAAGAAACACATGTTATCACTATCGGGTTATCAGATGTCCTCTTTTCTTTCTTTCAGTGTCTCTCTTTTGTCTTCCTCACTTTCTTTTCTCTCTCTCACACTGAAACACACACACACTCGATTCACACGTCCTACTCTGCCCCCTGCAGTACATCATTCACATTATATCAAAAACGTATTTTATTACACATATTACAATAAAAAATGTAAAGATACATGTGGCTGATATTGGCTTTTTACTGGCATCTAAGTAAAATGTTCCTTTTACACATTAAAACGCAGTACGGTCATGAAACAATTATTATTCTTATTTTGTAGAAAATACAAACAGGAAGTGAGACTTCAGTTCACAGAGCTGCTGCGGTCACTCTGCAGAGGGTTTGTCAGAGTTTTGGTCACAGTCGATCATTACATGTGGACAGAAAAAAAGCTGCCGTTTGCAGACCGTCTTCACTGGACTTGTGAGAGTCTTCATGTCTTGACACAGTCACAGCACGGGACACGTCTGCTCCCAGACCCTTAGAAACATCAATCAATCAACCAATCAGTGTTAGAGCAGCAGGAGATGACATCACAACACATACTGTATTTACACGGTGTTATTGCTGATTTAAACGTACAATATGATCACGTGTTAGCACAATATGCACTGAATATAACTGAGACATCAGATCAGATGTATGCCTATAAAACAACATGGAACACATGCACGTTGAGCACCCACGTGAGGCATGATGAGATGTGGCAGTAACATTTAGATCTGAGTGAGTTATTTCTGTTTACCTCTGGGTTTCCCACAGTGCAGCAGCAGCAGCAGCAGCAGAGCCACCATCACAACGGGGACAAAGTTCCTTAAGATGACGAACACATGATCGGGGGGGGGGGCGTCTCTGTGTGAGGTGCTGCAAAGACAACAGAAAGTATGTATGATCCATTATTCATTTTAAGATTAAAATAACATTAAATAATTTGTTATTTAAAGTCAGTGTCTCACCTCTGACAGCCAGCCAGCTCTCTGCTGATGCTCCAGCTCCAGAGATGTTACACTTGTAGAGTCCTTCATCAGACCTGGAAACACTGTGGAGGGTCATCTCTCCTGTAGAGCTGCTCCTGATGAGGCGGCCATCTTTATAGAAATCAGCTGTGAGGTCAGAGGAGGTGGTCTTGTTTCTGCATCGCAGAGTCACAGAGTTTCCCTCCATCACAGGGAGGACAGGACTCCCCAGGACCACAGAGCCACCTGAACGACATGTGTTTGATATTTATTTAATATTAAACATGATTTAGGAGTAACTTGCTGTTTCAGTGTAAACATACCGGTGACAGTGACGTTTACAGAGTTGCTTCTCTTCCCCCCTGCAGCCTCACACCAGTACACTCCATTGTCGTCTGGAAAAGCAGGACGACTCTGTTGACACCCCCCACTTCGAAAATCCACAAGTGGCAATTTCAGTTTTGATCTTCCTTAAAATGCTCCATCCAGTCGAGCCATTGGAGCATTTAAAAGAGACCGGCTCGTATTCAAAGAGTTGCAGTCTGGTGGGAATGATCCAAAAAGCTGCGTCCGAGCAGAAACACGGAGTAATGCTCACTCTATACTGTTTGTTGTGTCTTTGTATCTTCTTCTTTAGATACTCACCAGCTGTCTGAGCACGTGCACCCAGCTGCACAAACACTGCCATCACTGGAGAGACGAAGGAGAAGAGCTAAACATCACACAGACACTTATACGGCATCTTTATGCTTTGTTGATTTCTGTCTTTGTGATCATTGTAGCGACACTGAGAAATAAAGGATTACATTAGATGTATTGTCTAAAATGGAATAATTGATGTAAGAAAAAATACGATGTTTCAGCTGAAAGCCTTGAAAGTCAAAAACACAAATTTAAGATCTGAGACGTCACCAAAAAGTCCTCCAGGAAATGGAAAATGGAACAGGAAATGGAGACAGTCAGTACTCGTGTACACGTGTATACAGACGAAGCCAGTCCCATTGATAGTTCAAGCCATCTTTAAAGTTGCATGTTACAGTTTAAAATGTTGACTGTGAAGGCTCATGCACACCTTCAGTTTCTTGTAGACAGGTACATCGGAGAAAATGTCCATAGGCAGGAGAAGAGAGAAGTCCTGCACACTGTCCTTTTACCTGTAATAAACTTTATAAGCTCCTTAGACCTCCATCAGGTAAATACAGTTTAAAATTTTATAACCACTGCATATACAAATCTAAATCAACCCGACTGGATGGCAATACCTCTCTGCTCCCAAGCTGTGTAGCAGATCTTTAACTCAACCATCAGTATTTCAAATTAAAGCATATATCAAATCCATTCACAATCAAGACAAAAGTGTGATGTTTGCAGCCACAGAGCAGTACGTTTAATATGAAGAATCAAATAATGGAACAAAGACGTATAACCACAAACCACAGTTTGTGTCCTCTGCATCGTCTGGGGCTGAAAATAAATAAAACTATGCAGAAGATGCAGCATGACATTAAACAACAAGTATCCTCAGCAAGGAAACTCCTTTTATCACAATAAGATCATTCACATTTAAATATAATCATTTTTCTATATTATAACACACACTACAGTATATACTATACAATATTCAATGACACAACTGCATTAGCCGGTATCTGTTACATTCATGGGAAATTGTCTTGTGTTGACAATATTATTACTTTCTTACTTGCAAACTGACATGTTATGATGGTTTACAACAGGTTCATGTTACATTAACGTTGACGGTGAGTGTATTTTAAAAGCTGCAGCAGCTCTCTTCTTGTGACAGACAGCAGACAGAACAATGTGGTTTAACTGCAATAAACTGAAGCCTCTAAAAATAGACATTGATTCTGCCAGTTAGCTGAAGCTCACATCATGGTGACGAAGAATCATGTCTGTTTAGGTCATTTCCACTTCATAACAAGTCACACATTAATGTCATTAATGAACAATCAACACATTTACTCTCTTTACAAATACAGATAACCTGCAATATCTTTCATATGGGCACAGAAATATGTTATTGTCTTTTGTCATGAACACACACAACTCCCCAGCTGTTACTCTTAAATTCATACAATTTGAAAACAGTTGAGTTTAGTCCGCACACACTACAGAGCTTTAAATCGTCTCTCCTCCCTTCTTCAGTGAGGAGTCTCTGCTCTCAGTAACCTGCAACACACACAAAGACTATAGCTGTGAAGATGGTTAAACAATCTTAATTTTATCATTTAAGATGAATTAAGATACATACACCCCCCCCACCAATAGCACACGTTACCCAGAGAGAGCATTCAATAGAGCAAAGAGATACTGCAGACCAGTATTACCATCAGTCTTGCCTAATCGATTGTATAATAGCACTGATCCTCTTCTGTTAAAAGTGGGTTGGTACCCGCAGAGCGAAGTGGCGTCGCTGAGCAGCTGGAAACTCCTGGTTCTATTTAGGAGACAAATTCTATTTCAAAATAGTTTTATTCTTTATCTACGTAAAAGCTAAACACAGTGGTAGCCGGGATGATACCCCAAAAAAGGCAATTTTTAAAGAAATATTCACATTATTATGATTTTTACATTTTATTTATTTAGTCAACTGTACAATTACATTTCTTGAAAAATGTATTTCCCAACATGAAAGTCTTCATGAAAGAATTATCCACACTGCCAGGAATACAATTCTGATTTTATTTAATTCTGAATTTATTTATTTATTGACATAAAAGCCCAATTGAATATATTGAGTCTGAAAATACTGGAATCAGCCTATAAAATATCTATTACCTCCCCCATGACCTCAGTGTCCTTAACAATACAGCTACAGACTTGAAAAGGCTAAAAGTGTTGTTGTTGTGTGTGTATTAGGTTGTTTAGCTTCCTACTCTCTAATAAAAACACATTTTAGTCACCTGCCATCCCAGCAGGTCACAAATGTTTCCAGCACATTAAGAGTCAAAACACATCGTATTCCAGTTCAGTAGTATTACCTTTGGTGGTGGAGTTAATTGTTTGTCAAGCCTCCCCCCAGGCTTAAGGTGTGGTAAACAGGTATAAGCAAGGATTCATCCTTATCTGACAGAGAGAAAGGTTTGTGCCTGAGACATACTTAAATACACAATTGAACAAATATTTAAATACTGGCTGGTTTTATCTGTTTGTGTCCTGCCGCTTACATGTGGGGTACCACAGGGCTCAATTATTGGCCCATTTCTTTTTCTATAAAATACTTTTTCCTGAGACACACCGTCCACAGTTTTAATTGTGCTTTAAAAACATTATTATGCACATGATATCCAACTTAATATCTGTGTTAAAAATCCATTCAATGACTGCCTTGGTACTGTTAAGGAGGGGAATACTAAATGCTAAAATACTGACACTGTTTGACCTGGTTCTTAAAATGTTCAGAATGAAAGAGTACTTTGGTTATTTGATCTCGACAAAACTAATCAACATCTACAATATCTTGTCATTAGACTTGCATATTAGAGTAAAATCTTTGATTTTAGTTGAATTTCTATTTTATAATAGTAATATTTTACAAATTGTTGCCTTTTTCCAGATACACTTAGTGTTCTTCTGTGTTATTTGCTGTAATGCAGGTGCATCTGGACCAAAATCTATCTCTGAGAAAAGAAGGGTCCAAATTTACTTCACTACATGAGTTTTCTCATTACTAGTCCCATTGTGTATTTATAAAATACTGACCACCCACTCACTTACCCACACAACAAATTAGGCTGCAACGTGGCTTAAAGTACATAGTGTCCTGATAAAAATAAATCTAATGCGTGCATTGTCGTGTAGTATTTTTATGGTGGCTATTTGACTCACAAACAGCCTTCCCCATGACTGTAAGAGCGGCTAACCAAAGAGCTGCTACACGGTGAGCTGAGGGGCCCATCTACCTTTTTCTGTCTGTGGGTTTCTCGTGTGGTTTTTGTCTGAGAGGCTAAAAGAGAGAAGCTCTAACTTTCAGCAGGGCCTAAAGCTCCTGAAGCAGACACAGTCTGCAGTTTAAAACAGAACAGACTTAATATTCTAGAAATGTCAGATTAGTCATCCAGTGGTTCCACCACCAAAGTAATGTCTCTTCACACTCAATGCTGCAAACTTTAGCCAACTTAGTCAACTATTATTCAAGTCAAATATTATTTTATTATTTAAAAAAAAACCTTAAAGGTGTTCTGAGTGTCAAGTTAATTACCTTTCTTGCTCACTGGCATCTACGCTACAAGTTTCTAACATATGCAGATTAACGAAGAGCCCACGTTTAGCGTACTTCCTGTCAATAATTTCAGTGGTTTCTTTACTTATATTCTCTGTACCTGTGACGACTGTTTGACGTTTCCTGCATCGCAGTAATCCCACCAACAGCAGCAGAGCCACCAAGAAAACACTGACACCAACGCAGAGCAGCAGAGAGAGCGAAGGGGCATAATGGGAGGAAGAGTCCTTATGAGAGTCTTCATGGGCTGCATGAGACAGGATCATAATGCTGTAAAATACGTGCTTGGCATTTGTTCTATCGAGCTTTAAAACATCTCGCAATCTCAAGCTTTACAACAACTCGACATCGGTAAGGTACAAAGCATCATCTGAAAAATACTGGCCATCTACAGTAAAAAGTCAATCATGGCATCTCTCACCTCTGACAGCCAGCCAGCTCTCTGCTGATCCTCCAGCTCCAGAGATGCTGCACTTGTAGAGTCCTTCAAAAGACATGGAAACTCTGTGGAGGGTCATCTCTCCTGTAGAGCTGCTCTCCATCAACTGGCCATCTTTATAGTAATCTGCTGTGAGGTTGGAGGACGACTGCTTCTTTCTGCAGCGCAGAGTCACGTTGTCTCCCTCCATCACAGGGAGGACAGGACTCTCCAGGATCACAGAGCCACCTGAACAACATGTGTTTTGATATACGTTTAAGTCTTTCTTTCATGTACAATAGAAAATAGTTTGAAAGACTCTGTTATACAGGGAACAAAGCTGGCCAATATGGCAGATCATGCTCAGTTGCGCCAACACACATTGATTTTTTTTGACAACTGTAGGTAAGACACAATTTTACTTTCAAACCTGATGCCAATATTGTGTGTTTTAGTATTTGCATACCAGTGACAGTGATGTTGACAGTGTTGCTTCTCTTTACTCCCATTTCACACCAGTATTCTCCACCGTCAGGTGCTGGATAGGCAGTTTTAATTTCACAGGGTCCTGTTGATGTCCACCCTTTAGCAGCACATGTTTTAATAACTCCTTGGATCTTCCTCATCACTCTCCACCCGGTCCTGCCCTCCAGCCCCTCACAGCTGATAGCAACGGACTCATATTCAAAGTGCTGCTGTCTGTTTGGAACAACCTGAGGAAAAGCTTCATCTGAGACAGAGACACAAAGGATGAGATCAATTTAACCAAACTTTTTTAAGTGAAATGTCTTCTATTCTGAAAGAAAATCATTTGAAATTAAAGACAACAACAAAACATTGGTAGGATTTCACCGTGTGCACACAGTTTTGTCAACAGACATGAGTTTGGAGAAGCATTACCTGATGACACACTCTTAAAATGTTTCGGAAGTCATCCTTTAAATGCAAAGTTTGGCTCATGTTCGAGTGAAACATGAGAGAATAAATGTATGTATGCTTTGGTTTATTACCGGTATGTTAATTTCATACATACTAGTATTTAGGTAATATCACTTGAGATACAGAATACAAGTTAAAACGTTTAAGATTAAGCTTTTGTAGCTCATGATGCTGTTTTAAGGTCCCAACATTCTCATGACTTCAGCAGTTACAGAGCTGTCAAGTTGTGGATTATGTTTTTTATCTTCTTTGTTAAAATATACATCACATTGTAAAGTTTGACTGATTATCAACCTGCTACTTACCGGCTTCGTGAGAATAACTGAAGTCAACTTGTGCAACCAGCAGCAACAACACAGTCATCACTGCAGAGACAAGAGAGCTGTTTACTGCATCACATGTAACTTATATAACACAACTGCAACATGTAAATGCCTGTAATATTTGGTCCATCGTTGGCAAAGANTTCTATGAGTTTATCAGTGAGCAGGTTACAGACTCAGTACTCACTGCAGAGAGCTGTGACCTCCATGTTGTCCTGCTGCTGACTGAGACTGTCATCAGACTGAATTTAAAATATCATGTCAGTCAGAACCTCCTCCTCCTCTTCCTGTTTCTCTGCTGGTGACCGAGGAAACAGCAGGTTTGGGGTTTCTGACTTTAACAAAAGAAACAAGTACGATCTCAACAGGTGGCGCCAGAGAACCTGAGTTTTAGAGCAAATGACTGAAGAAGTAACTAAACACATATACATATTGTAGTTTTAAGCACAGTTTAAAAGAGACAATCAATGGGCTGACAACCTTCACAACCTTCAACCACTATCAGGACATTTTATTGGACATCTGGATGTTTTTAGGCCTGTAGTGAAAAAAGGATTTATGGTACAACTTCACCTTTAGAGTTTAAAACTCCAGCAACACGTAGTGGTATAAAGAACAACTTTATTGTGTGTTTCGGCTTTTGGCCTTCGTCAGGGTCATCATACAATACATTATAAACTCTAAAACACTGGCATGTTCTCCAAAATGACATGTCCTTGAAAGAAAGAAACCTTTAAAGACTGACCTATGGTAACTTTTAAAAGAAGAAGTGTGGAGCCTGTGTAAACTGCCAGAGTGCCATAAAATCTAACCAGCCTACCAATGAGAAGACAGCATTAGATCAGCATTAAGGATTTTATTACCTGCAAAACTAAAGATGTTGTTTATATGATACAGGGCCCATGTGGTAAAACATACACAGGTGAGACATCCCGTTCCTTTAAAGAGCGTATCACTGAACATAGGAGGAATGATGTAACTGTTGCAAGACACTTCAATGAAACGCAACATCACATTTGATCTTTATTTTTTTTAGCGATTAAATCCAGCCAAAGAGGCGATTTTTCAACATGCCATTATTGTAATTATTCATAGTCAAACTGTAATCTTCTTCCGCAGTCTTTTTTCATACACATCCGTGGGTCTTGTAGCACCAGTCAGTTGCTTATAACACCAAACATGAACACAGAAACACAGAAAATGGAACATAAAGATGAAGTTGTTTTCTAGTGAGTGGCTAAAGTAATCTGGGACCAATCACAGCATTTTATTGTATTGTATTTCCACATATTTGCCCTCTTTAAAATCCATTTGGTCCTAGCTTTCCTCCTGTCTTAACTGCAGCGTTTCACTCTGTTTTACTTCAGTTACTAATAAAACATTAAATCACATTGTTTTGGAAACCACCAGTGTAGTCAGCGAAAGTCTGAACCATTTGAGCGATTACACTGCCTTCAGTTATATAAGACTGCTCAGGAGGCTTCACCTCAGGGTGGTTTGAGAGATATTTTAGATTTAATTGATTTATTTACATTTTCAGAACTGCAGGATGACTCCCATGAAGGGCAGACTCCTCTTGAAACCTCAGCTCAGAGACTTCAGTGCACTGGTCTTGCATCACACTGTGGTCATCCTCCACTCTTGTGGAGGTAAATTACACACAAACAGATGGTAACTGTAACAAAATGGTCATGTGATGCCAGACAACTACAAAACACATTATACAATACATTTTACAACTCATGTTTTCTTCTTGTAATCCACCAGATTCTGTATATTTTGTGTGTAACGTGTAATCTTTGAAATAACAAATAACGCACACAATCTTCATTTTACAAATATTAAGTTAAATTCATAAGAAATAAAATGCATCATTGCTCAGTTCAATACACTTAGTGTTGTGCTCTAAAGTCTGACATGACAAAAGCTTTTATATGATACCAAACTAACTGTCAGCCATGTAAATGGAAGCATTACAGTCTTACAAACTCACTCGAGTACTGTGTGACAGAGTTTAGCTTGCTTTCAGCTGTAGGGACTGACTGATCTCTTGGGGCTTACCGTAGCTGTATGCCGAGACTGATCACTACTACAAACCCGTATACTCAACTTGTCTCGGCTGCTGCTGATACCAGCTCTCATACATACTCGCTGCCCTCGACACTTCCCGTACACAGTTGCGATCCTAGACTTTGGGGGGACCCATGCAAAGAAGCTGATTGAGGCCCCGCGCCCGCATAAAAATGCATTCAGTCAGTTCAGTCAAAAAATGAATTTGGTCAATTGTGCTTGATCAAACATAATTACTTTCTCTGTGTTAGTAAGTTAGGTAGGTGAGCCTTGCTTTCTCCTGATCCTCCCAGAAGGGGCCCCCCACTTAGGGGGTTTTTGAGGCAGTGGCGGTGCACTGTATATTGCCTTTATGGGAGGTTTAAAGGGGTTTATAGCTGTCATTTCAAAATGTGCTAGTATGATTGGCCATTGGGGGCCCTTTTCCCAAATATATTTTTGGGGGCCCCAAATATTTGCCTGGTTTGCCTCTCCTGATGGTGCACCTCTGCCCGTACATGCCTAACTGCAGCCTGTATGCTGAAGAATACCGAAGAGACGGTTCAGCAGAAGTTACATAGTCAGCTACATACTGTAGTCTCACTTCAACATAGTGGTGTTAATCAGGCAAGACTGACTGATTTAAAGAAAGCAGACAATGTGCTATTGTTGTGCTGACAAAAAAAATGACACAGTTAAGTGACAGAAATGGATGGATGGGTGGATAATATTGTAAGAAGGGTTTGGAATGCCTGATAATATTATATGTGGCAGATGGAACCTACAGAGGAATGAAGGGTGACAACAGGAAAGAGGTTATATTGGTGTTTTTAACACTAAATCTGTTGCCTGCAGCGATTTGCACAGACTCTACAGAGTAAAGCTTATGTTCAGGTTTAGTGTTCAGTTTGCCCTGAGCTCAAAACAGAGTGGGACATGAGCTAACTAGATGGGCGCCAGAAGGGTACCAGGTTCAACAAGGCAGGCTGACTACAGGGCCATGTGCATGGCACTTGGGTGGACCAAAAGGGTACTTGTGCTGATCAGAAGAGCACTCCTGTCGAAGAGGGGCACTTAAGCCAATCACTTAGGCACTTGGAAGGCACCAACCACAGCGGTACCTGGATCACCGACAGGGGCATTTGGGTCAAGCAGAAAGGGATTTAGACAAGCAAGAATAGCACTTTGGCTGACCAGAGCACTTGTGCAAACAGGGGTGAGTAGAGGGACATTTGGAGTTGGCCTGACAAGAAAGGTACTTGGGATGACTACATGGGCATTTTGACCCACAGAAAGGTATTTTGGACAACCAGAGGGGCACTTGTGCTGACCAGATGGGTATCTGAGCAGAATGGCACTTTGGCTGGCCAGAGGAACACTTGGGCCAATCACAGAGGTACCCGGTTAACACACAGGGGCATTTGGGCTAAACGGAAAGACATTTGGGCCAACCAGAATGACACTTTGGCTGACAAGAGAATTTAGACCAAGAGGGGTGACTAGAGGGACTTTTGGACTAGCTGAAGGGTCACTTGACTGACAAGACTTTGGATGACCACAGAGGCATTTTTGCCCACAGTTTGCCCAACTAGACTGGCACTGAGCAGAGAAGAACAACATGTTGGCTGACCAGAGGAGCACTTGGGCCAAACAGGTTGACCAGAAGGTTGTTTGGACTGGACACAGAGGAAATTAGGCTTACCCTGGGCCAACCAGAACGGTTCTTGTGCTGACAAGAAGGGTACTGTATGTGAGGTGGACAGAAGGGAATTTGGGCCAACCACAAGGGCAGTTATACTGACTAAGGGGTACCTGGGCCAAGCAGAAGGGTACTTGGGCTGTTACTTTAGCGGGGAAATGAAAGATTGTCATATTATGGTTCAATTCAACTCAATTCAGTTGTATTTATATAGTGCCATATCATTACAAAGTTATCTCAGGGCACTAGGTTAAAAAAAAAAAGTTTTCTAAAAAGGGAATTTTATCAATCAACTCAACAGGGCAGACATTTATCCTTACCTAGAAAAGTATGTTTCAGCTGAAAAGGTATATAGACTGTTTTTTAGATGTCTGTGCTAAATTTGAATCATCAAGTTCATTGAAGAAGTGTTGTATTTTCATTTTTGAGGCAACTTTACATTCAAATATTTTTGGACATTTCTATTCTCTATTAGGTTTTGTCTCCTCACCTGACATAAAGATTTCCAAAGTCAGCAATGGAGTGTTGTTAGATTGTAAGTCTGAAGGCTGGTATCCAGAGCCTGAGGTGTTCTGGCTGGACGGTGAGGGAAACCTCCTCCCTGATTGTAAGTCTGAAGGCTGGTATCCAGAGCCTGAGGTGTTCTGGCTGGACGGTGAGGGAAACCTCCTCCCTGCTGGACCTACAGAGACAGTCAGAGGTCCTGATGACCTCTATACTGTCAGCAGCAGAGTGACTGTGGAGAAGAGACACAGCAACAGCTTCACCTGTAGAGTCCAACAGAACTACATTAACCAGACCAGAGAGACACACATCCATGTTCCAGGTAGACAAATGGTTTGTGAGTTATTGATGTCATCACATTGTTAGTTATAGACAGTGGAAGTCTGGTTTTATAAACATTGTCATGTGTTTTATAATTTCAGATGATCTCTTTATGGTCCAGTCCAGATCTGTTGTTCAAATCATTATCTGCTTGCCTGCGTGCTTCATGTCTGTTGTTGCAGTTGTCTTCGTTATGTGGAAATGGGGACCAAACAAAACCAGTAAGTCGCAACTTCAGTGTACTTCTTCCAAACCTCAAGTTACTTTCACATCTCTTTGATGGTTATTTTTAGATGTAATACATTTAGAGTGAAGGGCTAAAAAGGGCTCAGAACCACCCGACAAGATCTTAGGCTCCGTGTTATCCATTGCAATCATGGAACATACAACTTGTTGGGTATTATTCTGCTTATAACATGTCCACTTGCCAACAAAATGCCACATGTACTCAGATTAAAGTATCAGTCGTTCACTTACTCATTTAAGTAATTTTGATCTCACGTTTTCTGTGGGGTTTTTGTCACAGGTCCTCTTTTTATTTCTCTGTTTCTTCACTGCAGCTAACATTATTTTAAGTCTTCTCTTTTCTCCTCCCATTAGTTGATTTGGACGTCCAGTGTCACACATTTATCAAACACATTTGAAATTAAACTTGGGTAGTTCTCAACTAGAAGCTTTTTTTTTAAAGCTTTTTCATTATTGTTGGCGGCGGTGGTGGTGGTTACACAAATAACCCTAGCACCAAGCTCTTTACCTAAGCCTTACAGTTTAATAAAACAAAAACTTATGTCATAGGTGTCTGGTCTGTCCAGTTACTAAAAGTTAATCCACACCTTCCAGCCAATGAGAATCTAGAATTCTCAGTGGCCATGGTATGAATAACAATATAAAGTTTACATTCATCGTTAAGTCAACATTATTATGTTTTAAAAAACTTTTATGATGTCAGTAAGTTCTTTAGATTGACCCCTCCCCCCCAGATGTCACATTTCATTATTCTGCCAAACCAAACAAATGTGTTGTTGTTTTTTTGGCCATACTGTAAATGCCATCACATTTCTGCTGCACTTCTCTGTTATGTCCCCTTAAACCCTTTTCTCAGCAACAAACAAACATAGCATAAACCAAACAGGTTTGAACTTCAAACTAAACACAAGCCTCTTCTATTCACATAGAACCTGAAGTGGGAGAAAGAAAGATGAAGATCACAACACCTGGCAACAGCAGTGAACTTCAGCTTCTGATGGAGGGAGTAAGTAAGTAAGTAAAACTTTATTTATATAGCACCTTTTTTAACACAGGTTACAAAGTGCTGTACATCAACATAAAAATAAAAAAAACACAAAACATGAAGTGTGTAGAAAATTTAGGTTATAGAAATGAGGGTAAATGTGTATGTGTATGTATGCGTCATGCACATACACATACCTACATACATACATACACATGTGTATATAAACACACACACACATACATACATACATATACATATACACATATACATACGTACACACACACATATACATACACCCATAAAAACCCACCACCACCCAGAACACACCCTACAGAATTATAGAAAAGCCAATCTAAAGAAGTCTGCTTTTAACTGTTGTTTGAAAGAGTAAACAGACTCAGCTGATCTAATGTGAGGGAGGGGAATGTTCCACAGTCTGGGTGCTAGGATGGCAAAAGAACAGCCGCCTTTGGTTTTGAGTTTTGCACGCGGTACAGCCAACAGGTTTTGGTTGGATGACCTAAGTGGGCGCTCAGTGGTATAAGGAGTTAATAGCTTGGAAATGTAAGCAGGAGCTAAGCCATGTAGTGCCCTAAAAGTCATTAAAAGAATCTTAAAATCAATCCTGAACTTCACTGGGAGCCAATGCAGCGCAGCTAAAATAGGAGTGATGTGTGATCTTCGGGCGATCCTGGTTAGGAGTCTAGCTGCTGCATTTTGAACAAGCTGAAGCCGTGCCAGGGCCGCTTGACTACGGCAAGTGAAGAGGGCAATGCAAAGTCGAGACGGGCAAAAATGAATGCATGAATTATACGTTCTAAATCAAAAGCTGATAATAGTGGTCTGATTTGAAAAAAACAGGATTGAACCAATTTCTTGACATGGTGTTCAAATTTTAATTGCGGGTCAAATATAATGCCCAGATTCCTGGAATTTGGCTTGACATAGGGGGCAAGTGGGCCAATACCCTGGAAAATGCCATTTGTTGCTTTTTCGGGGCCAATAATGAGAAGCTCAATTTTATCAGAGTTAAGCTGAAGAAAATTGAGTGACATCCAGTCTTTTATGGCAGCTAAACAGTTGTGGAGCGCATCTAGATTGCTGAGATCATCTGGTTTTTCTGACACATATAACTGAGTGTCATCTGCATAACAATGGTATGATATACAACCAAAATGGCTGATTATCTGACCTAAGGGAAGCATATATAAAGAGAAAAGAATTAGACCAAGAATTGACCACTGAGGCACCCCATATAACAGTGGAGCAGATGAGGACACATAGTTAGGATTGATTTTAAGTTCTTTTACTTGTTTACGAGGCTCTTAATGGTTTGGGACCGGCCTACATTACTAACTCTATCGTTTTATAATCCTTCACGGCCTCTTAGATCTTCTGCTGCCGGTTTTTTAAAAACAAACTTTCACACAAATAAGAAAATCGGCAGCTCAGCCTTTTTCAACTCTGCACCAAAACTATGGAACTCCCTACCCGAGGCTAAAAGGGATGCAAACTCTGTGAACATTTTGAAATGACAATTGAAGACTTATTTATTCAGCATTGCCTTTAACTGTCACTCTTCCTTCGTTTTGTTTTATCTTTCACATATTCTATTGTTCTTAGCGTACCTGTTTTTGCTATTTGCTGCCTGTTTTCTTTGTTATTCATTTGTTTGCTTGGTTTTTATTGCGCAGTAGTTTTAATTTGCTTGTTTATATTTCTTCACTTCTGTTGTAAAGCACTTTGAGCTACACCCCCTGTACGAAAGGTGCTATATAAATGAAGTTTATTATTATTATTATTATTATTATTTAAAATGAGCCTAACTTTCAGTTCCGAAAATGACACGCAGTCAAAAGCCAGTGGGTTTACTTTGGCAAATCTTCTACGTGACATATATGTCCTCTCCTCATTCATCATGCAGTGATGAAAGTAAAACTGTATCCAGGAAAACCTTGTGATCAAAAGCAGAACTGCAGTGCAGAGGTCATTCCTTCAGACAGTCAAAACTGCAGACAGGGAAAAAG
>LKNJ01009092.1:0-13652 GCA_002120245.1 Maccullochella peelii | reverse complement strand
ATATATATTATTATTTTAAAAATATTTATTGTTACAAAACGTATTTTGATCAAACTTGGCCGGGTGGGCCAGTTAGAACTGTGGGTGGGCCAAATCCGCTATCACTGCCTTCGCGCCAGTTTTTTTTTCTTTTTTATTGAATACAAATGTTCAAACAGGCATTTGATTACAACACAACTGAGAACAAGACTGCTACAGGCACTGAAAAAAACAAATAACTTAAGTTAGGTAAAGTAATCAAAATAATTAAATAAAATAAATGAAAATAAAAAGGATAAAGCGTCTTATAATGGTGTGTGAGAGGATATTATTTAAAATACAATTCTAGGGAGTTAAGTTGTTTTGATTCATATTTACTCAATGATTTCAAAAGGATGGCCAATTCGTTTAACAAGGGGACATATTATGCTCATTTCCAGCGCTATATTTTTATTCTGGGACTCAACTAGAGTAGCTTTGCATGATTCACAGTTCAAAGAAATCCTTATTTATCTTACACTGGCCCTTTATACAGTGCTGCAGGAATGAGTCATAAACCCGGAAATGAGCTGCAATAGCAGGTCATGTGACATCCACTGTCTTAAAAATACTTTTTTACCCTGTACACTATTTGCAAAAGAAACTGCATCAGTTAATTATTTCTGTGTGCTTTTTCCAAAAGCCAACACTATTGGCACTAAACCAAAACTTGTCCAAAGGCAAATATTGTACACAAAATACAAGCTCCAATCCGGGAATTGCCACGTTAACATGATGGAGGGTTTAAACACCCAGATGACCCTGGGAGCTGTGTTGTCGGGGGGAAGTAACTCCTGGTAGGCTCACCCAAAGCAAATTGGTCTCAGACAAGGGCTCAGGCTAACGCTCTGGCTACACTGAATACGTAACTCATGTGGACTGTTCGCGGAGCTCTGAAAGTTCCACCTTTCTCACAACTTCCACTGAGAGACTTCCAACCTGGTGTTGACTTCCCACACTGAATGTGAGTTTACCACTAACAAAAAGAAGAAAACAACAGTTAACTTTCTAGTTGATAGTCTAAAAGCATGACTGACTGATTTGCAGGACAGGGTCTCTCCTGTCCGGTCTGCCATGACATCTTCAAAGATCCTGTTGTTCTGTCATGTAGCCACAGCTTCTGTAAAGACTGTGTGCAGAACTGGTGGAGAGAGAAACAAATACAGGATTGTCTGGTTTGTAAAAGAAGATCATCAAGGAGTGATCCACCTTGTAGCCTGGCGTTAAAGAACCTGTGTGAGGCCTTCTTACTGGAGAGGGATCAGAGAGTTTCAGGAGGGTCTGAGCCTCTCTGCAGTCTGCACTCTTTCTAAGTATCAGTAGTGAAATGCTGTATAACGGTTTAAGATCATTATGTTTCAGCCATTTTCTTATCAACATAAGAATACAAATCTTACAGTTAGAGTAAATTGTCTTTTATAGTTTATAATGCTCTTTATTGTTATGAGTGATTTAGTTTCCATTCTGTATTACTTCCTTTGTAAAACCACACTAAATTAATGTACCCAGACATAAAGATTTATTGGTGGAGTCATAACTATGCTCCTGTGAAGTCTTACAAATTCCCCACAACTTTCATAATCTGTGTAAGCTTGATTTTGTTCAAACTGCTGCCCAATGGGTGAGAGGTGTTAAATGAATAACCATTAAATATACGTTTTACAGGTTGAAATGACTTTATCTGAATGACGAGCGAGGTTTTGCTGCAGGTGTGTGAGTAAAATCCTTAATGTTTCCTCTTAAGAGAGAAATAAAAAATGTGTCTGTGTGTGTTTCTTCGACATCATCATCCGGATGTTTTTCCATGGTTCTGCATCATTGTGATGTCACCATGAAGGTCATTATCCGATTGGTCGGCACACAGCTGAATGGTTTTATAGGAACACATACACAAATAAGCACACACACACACACACACACATACACACATACATACACATACACATACGCAGGTAGGAAGTGTCATTGTGCTATTTCTGGTTGCTTACCTCAGAATGATAAATGCACTTCAGAGACATATTTGTGTGTGTGTGTGATCTCACAGATGAGTTTTATCAGATCTGCCTTACAGACCGTACGCAGGACATTAGCGGCAGTTTGTGATGCTTCAATGCTGAGTTAATTTCAGACTGGAGACCTGAAAACAGCCTTGAGACAGGAAGGATGCTGGTTCAAGTCCCCGGACCTTCTGTAAGAATCAGAGCATGGGAGGCTCGGGGGGTCGGCCAATGCACTTCTTGGATTTTGAGCATGGACGCAAATTCTCGATTTATGGATCCGAATGTGTGGCTAAATAATTATTTTGGAATATGATCTCAATCATCTAAGGCCCACTGTAGGGTTTATGCAAAATTAAAATGCCTTCATTTTACATGGCAATATGTGTTTAAAATGACCAACGCGTTGCGACCGACATAGGTCTCCATCAGGGTCATTGTCAGCAGTAGCTTGCACACCTATACTGTGTTACACTAATTAGTTGAGCCACAAGATGGTTCTCTATCAATGTGCAAGCCTATTGGTCAAAAATGAGGAAGTTATACATCATCATCAGGAGGGAAGAGAAGGGGAGTGAAGGAAGAGAAGGAGCGAGAGAGGAGATGAGAGAAGATATAATGTGGCTACCAAGTGAAGGTGGACCTGATTCTTTCCTTATGTACACATGATACATTCCTCAGTCTATAACCTGGTCCACATTTTTCATGACTACAAGCACATATTGACTAGAAAATCACCATAACCATGCATGCTTCGCAGCTATAGAAAGTGGAGATCGTGAGCAGAAAGTGTAGTGTACACACCATGCACACTGCTTTGTTCGTCCCATTGTGGGAAGTTTTTAGGGCGCCATATAGGGTAGAAATGTACACACTCGAACACGAAGGGTAAATGCAGTGCACTACACACCAAATAGGGAGAGACTTCGGACACAGCCTTACTGTGTTCAAAAACAGAACGCAAAGCAAATTTTAGAGGTGGTGTGAATACATATAAAGTCAATGGAAATACACAATGAGACACAAATTCACCCGGGGCGGCGCAAATTCACGCAAAGATGTGTCCACACGTTTCCGAGGGCTTTATGAATCTGCTTCATAAACATACAGAGATGAGAGTTAAAAGGAGAGAGCCTGGAGGGTAATAATAGAAATAAGTCGATTCAATTCAATAATATAAAATATGAATAATACATTTTTTAAAACCTTTCCTATGTGATTTTTGAGTGAGAAAGGGATTTGTGATTTCAGTTGGACTTTAACAAGTTAAAAAGACACATCCCTTTTTTAAAATGGCATAAAATGTCCAACCACAAACTGTTTGCTTTGGATGACGTGTGAGTGTAAATTGTAAAACAGCAGTACAAGATGGAATAGTGCAGTTGATGGCTGGACGCTAGAGATAACACTCTCTTGTGCTGTTGTACGTTTCAGAGACTTAGAAACCTAGAAAATGTGAGCTACAGATTGTTTGGTGGAACAGTTACCAATGTGCAAAAGAAGAATATATGTTCTAAAGTTTTGTATACATCATGTGAGTACTGGTATGTTTGTTATTGTTTCCTTTAAGAGTGGTGAAGCTTAAGAGTGTAATGCTAACATTCAGCACTATAGACACAATAGTATGTAGACGTTTTATGACATTTCCGTTCCTACAATGTCTGACTCACACACTTACCGCAGCAGTTCCTCTATAAAACACTCCAGCAAACAAACTTTGAGCCTGAGAGCCATTATGACTCCTGATCACACAGCAGCGGGAACAAACTCAGTGTAGGTGAGTCACATAAAAAGGTTAACTGATAATATGAAGATCAAACACCGTGTGCTCAACCCGTCTGTTATCAGAAACTAAACAGCGGCAGGATAAAGGAAGCAGAAGGCCACAGCCTCCGAGACTCCCAGAGATAACGGAGGGATGACGGAGGAAACAGGGCTGTTTGTACACAGAGTCGTTCACATATTGTCAGAACTTTAAACCAGTTTAAATATATATAGGGTGATATACTGATCAGTCACAACCGTCCAAGCTTTCTGAACTGTAGTGTGTGTTGGGGTATTTTATGGTCAAACTGCTGTGAAGACAGGTGAGTGAGCTCATAACAGGTGGGAGTCAGCAAGGTGGACAAAATATTATCAGGTGACTCACTTCACTCTCTGGATCAGTCTGTGTTTACATAGAATATAACTTGTGTCCTCCAGTATATTACCTAACATTTGATTTTTATTTCCATTTATTTCTATTTCTCCCAGCATTCATTGTAAAATCAAACATGCTATAATATAATGGTTAATGATCTATCAGTCACCCAAACTCTAGCGCAGCTCACCTTTTACTGTAAATAATCACCTGGTTGTTTGACAGGCATGAAATAAAATGGGCGAATATTCACACAATGTACTGTAAAATATATTATAGAGCACCCAAAGAAAAATGCATGCTATAGGAAGTAAGCAGGCTTGTATTATTTCGCCTTTTTAGCAGCATCTTCTCAGTTCTTTCCTACAGTTTATCATATTTGATTTGATTGACAGGTGTCATCTTTGCCCATATTTGGATTTTCTGGTTCCAGTAACAAACAAAGATGTTGGTAAGCGGTGAGTCCAAACTCTAACAACAAACTACAAAACCAGGATGCAGCGATGGAGAGTAACTAAGTAATGTACTGTATTTAAATACAATTTTCTGTTACTTTATACTTTACTACTCTACTACATTTCAGAGGGAAATATTGTACTTTTCACTCCACTACATTTATCTGACAGCAGCAGTTACGAGTTATGTTTTACTATTCACATTTTACATTAAAAACATATGATGAGCTTATAAAATACAACAGATTGTTACAGATTAAACCAGGGCTTCCCAGCCTTTTAAAAAAAAAGTAGTGTCTGGTCGGGGCAGTTAGCAGTTCCTCCAAAGAGACATTTCCCTCTTCTCACTTGTACCTCTTCACTTCTCAGATAGTTTCATCTAAATAACTGTTGATTATCCAATATTTTACACACACACAAAAAAAAAATGAATACAGATTTCTGTTGCAGAAGGAGCCACTGGACTAAACTACCAAACTGTATATAAAGTAGTTAAAACTAGATCCACCTCGAGCAGCTACAGCAGTAAAATACTACTTATACTACAGTGATGCAACAATCTAATAATGTAATAATATATCAGTCAGAGGGGACATTTATCTGCACGAGTACTTTTACTTTTACTTAGTACTTGACTTGATACTTTATTATACTTTGCTGAAAATACTTTTGTACTTTTACTTGAGTAGGATTTTGAAAGCACTGTTCAAAATCCTACTGTACTTGAAACGGAGTACAGTATTTTTACATTGTGGTGTTCGTACTTTTACTAAAGTAAAGGATCTGAGTACTGTCTTCCACCACTGCCAGGATAAAAAGAAAAAGAATCCACGACCTTTGACCTTGAAACGTTTGCATTATATTACACGGGAACACACAGTCGCTCAGATTTCCTTTTTGATGAGACCGTTCCCTGATTAGATTACACATGTACACACACACACACACACACACACACACACACACACGCACACACACACAAAGACACACACAAACGCTTCCCGCCAAACCTGGGTTGGCCTTTCCCGGGCAGAACGTACTGACCCTTTCAGTTGGCCTTCACCATGGAAACGATTTCTCATGTTGCCGTGGCGCCACGCAAACTCAACAAACACAAAACACACTGTGACACACACCGCTGACCCCGTACCTGTTGTACACACACACACACACACACACACACATTTTGTATTTTTATGTCTGAATACATTTTGTGTCTCTGTACTTGTATACACACGTGTTCCTGTGTGTGTGTGTGTGTGTTTATCTCTTCAGTCAAGTGTGTGCTCTGCATGATGTAATATTGTGCAGTAAAACACGGGACAAAGTTATGAGGGCAGTAAATAAGAAATTAGGACTCCCTACCCGCCAATAACAATGTCAGGCAGGTGACATGTTATTTTCAAAGCCACAACAGAAGGACACAGAAGTTAGTGGATGAAAAACAGTCAAACGAACGGAAGGAAACAAAAGAAAAGCAGAATGAATAAACAAGAACACGAACATTGAAGCCATTGTGTCCTCAGGATATGTATGGTATGAAAGGTGCTATATAAATAAAGTTTATTATTATTATTATTATTATATGTTTCAGTGTGTGAGAACAGTTGAATCTCTTCTCACCAACAGAGGTCCTCGGTAGGTCGGTTTGAGGTGAACTCTCTCTCTTTGTATCTCTCTCTCTCTCTTTGTATCTCTCTCTCTCTCTCGTCCCTCGTCCTCCGCTCTGATCCGTTGACCGAAAACAAAACTTCTGATCCGTCCAGTAAACAGACGTCATTCTGTCTGTTAACTTTCTGCCAAGTTTCACCCCTCTCTGTTTGCTTTCACTGATCTGATGCTGATATTCCTTTTCTTTTTTTCTTCTTGTCCTCTTTCAGGACTGCAGAGTGAATAAATGTCTGCTCATCCCGTCCAGCTGCTGATTTGAAACCAGAATAGACTTGATGACCAGCTGCCTTTTTCAATATCAAATTTGGCTAAATAAAACCAACAGACCAGAAGAACTCAAAGCCTCAGGAGCAGCAGCAGCAGCCGTTACTAAATCAGGTCCCAACTTTCCCTGATTACTAAACCAATAAGATAAAACTTCAGATTAATGAAGCCCCTGTAATACAGACCCAAGTCTGTGGTGTATTTAGACTGAGAGCTATTGATTAATTAAACTATTAGATACCTCCAAAGCCTGATACAGTGGGGCAAAAAAGTATTTAGTCAGCCACCAATTGTGCAAGTTCTCCCACTTAAAAGATGAGAGAGGTCTCCAATTTTCATCATAGGTATACCTCAACTATGAGAGACAAAATGAGAAAAAAAAAATCCAGAAAATCACATTGTAGGATTTTTAAAGAATTTATTTGCAAATTATGGTGGAAAATAAGTATTTGGTCAATAACAAAAGTTCATCTCAGTACTTTGTTATATACCCTTTGTTGGCAATGACAGAGGTCAAACGTTTTCTGTAAGTCTTCACAAGGTTTTCACACACTGTTGCTGGTATTTTGGCCCATTCCTCCATGCAGATCTCCTCTAGAGCAGTGATGTTTTGGGGCTGTCGCTGGGCAACACGGACTTTCAACTCCCTCCAAAGATTTTCTATGGGGTTGAGATCTGGAGACTGGCTAGGCCACTCCAGGACCTTGAAATGCTTCTTACGAAGCCACTCCTTCGTTGCCCGGGCGGTGTGTTTGGGATCATTGTCATGCTGAAAGACCCAGCCACGTCTCATCTTCAATGCCCTTGCTGATGGNATCAACACGGCCCGGGACCCCCCTGTGACTCGGACACTAATACCCTGACAACCCCCAAAGGGCATTACACGTTATATTAACGTAAGCCCTGAGGAACACTGCATACTGTGAACTTTTGCACATCCTCAGCAAATATTTTGCACATCCTGCACTAACTTGTATAGCTCTCCATATCCATATTATTGTATAGTGTGTTTTGTTTCCAATTTTATCTTATTTCACTTATTTATATTTCTTTACATTGTTCAAAGTGAAATTGTCTATTTAACATTTGTATACTTGCTTTTTCTTATTATGCACCAATTCACCAAAGCAAAATTCCTTGTATGTGAAAACCTACTTGGCAATAAACCCGATTCTGATTCTGATTCTGATGTTTTGGGGCTGTCGCTGGGCAACACGGACTTTCAACTCCCTCCAAAGATTTTCTATGGGGTTGAGATCTGGAGACTGGCTAGGCCACTCCAGGACCTTGAAATGCTTCTTACGAAGCCACTCCTTCGTTGCCCGGGCGGTGTGTTTGGGATCATTGTCATGCTGAAAGACCCAGCCACGTCTCATCTTCAATGCCCTTGCTGATGGAAGGAGGTTTTCACTCAAAATCTCACGATACATGGCCCCATTCATTCTTTCCTTTACACGGATCAGTCGTCCTGGTCCCTTTGCAGAAAAACAGCCCCAAAGCATGATGTTTCCACCCCCATGCTTCACAGTAGGTATGGTGTTCTTTGGATGCAACTCAGCATTCTTTCTCCTCCAAACACGACAAGTTGAGTTTTTACCAAAAAGTTCTATTTTGGTTTCATCTGACCATATGACATTCTCCCAATCCTCTTCTGGATCATCCAAATGCTCTCTAGCAAACTTCAGACGGGCCTGGACATGTACTGGCTTAAGCAGGGGGACACGTCTGGCACTGCAGGATTTGAGTCCCTGGCGGCGTAGTGTGTTACTGATGGTANGGATCTGAGGGCAGCTGGAAGTGTGGACATTTTCAGTGCTGTGATGTTGCCTGAAGCCAGATTGAAATTTGTCCAAAAGGCCATTTACATTTAAAAAGTTGAGTTGAATAAAATGTTTATTTTTGGATGTTAGCTAGCTCAGGAAGATGGGCCTAAGATACTACGCAGGACCCTCAAGCTCCCAGGCCTCTGGTAGAGGACCTGAGCTTATATGGCAGCAATGTTGACGTACAGTAGGTATGGTGTTCTTTGGATGCAACTCAGCATTCTTTCTCCTCCAAACACGACAAGTTGAGTTTTTACCAAAAAGTTCTATTTTGGTTTCATCTGACCATATGACATTCTCCCAATCCTCTTCTGGATCATCCAAATGCTCTCTAGCAAACTTCAGACGGGCCTGGACATGTACTGGCTTAAGCAGGGGGACACGTCTGGCACTGCAGGATTTGAGTCCCTGGCGGCGTAGTGTGTTACTGATGGTAGCCTTTGTTACTTTGGTCCCAGCTCTCTGCAGGTCATTCACTAGGTCCCCCCGTGTGGTTCTGGGATTTTTGCTCACCGTTCTCGTGATCATTTTGACCCCACGGGGTGAGATCTTGCGTGGAGCCCCAGATCGAGGGAGATTATCAGTGGTCTTGTATGTCTTCCATTTTCTAATAATTGCTCCCACAGTTGATTTCTTCACACCAAGCTGCTTACCTATTGCAGATTCAGTCTTCCCAGCCTGGTGCAGGTCTACAATTTTGTTTCTGGTGTCCTTTGACAGCTCTTTGGTCTTGGCCATAGTGGAGTTTGGAGTCTGACTGTTTGAGGTTGTGGACAGGTGTCTTTTATACTAATAACGAGTTCAAACAGGTGCCATTAATACAGGTAACGAGTGGAGGACAGAGGAGCCTCTTAAAGAAGAAGTTACAGGTCTGTGAGAGCCAGNGATGTTTTGGGGCTGTCGCTGGGCAACACGGACTTTCAACTCCCTCCAAAGATTTTCTATGGGGTTGGCTTAAGCAGGGGGACACGTCTGGCGCTGCAGGATTTGAGTCTCTGGCGGCAGAGTGTGTTACTGATGGTAGCCTTTGTTACTTTGGTCCCAGCTCTCTGCAGGTCATTCACTAGGTCCCCCCGTGTGGTTCTGGGATTTTTGCTCACCGTTCTCGTGATCATTTTGACCCCACGGGGTGAGATCTTGCGTGGAGCCCCAGATCGAGGGAGATTATCAGTGGTCTTGTATGTCTTCCATTTTCTAATAATTGCTCCCACAGTTGATTTCTTCACACCAAGCTGCTTACCTATTGCAGATTCAGTCTTCCCAGCCTGGTGCAGGTCTACAATTTTGTTTCTGGTGTCCTTTGACAGCTCTTTGGTCTTGGCCATAGTGGAGTTTGGAGTCTGACTGTTTGAGGTTGTGGACAGGTGTCTTTTATACTAATAACGAGTTCAAACAGGTGCCATTAATACAGGTAACGAGTGGAGGACAGAGGAGCCTCTTAAAGAAGAAGTTACAGGTCTGTGAGAGCCAGAAATCTTGCTTGTTTGTAGGTGACCAAATACTTATTTTACCGAGGAATTTACCAATTAATTCATTAAAAATCCTACAATGTGATTTCCTGGATTCTTTCCCCCCATTCTGTCTCTCATAGTTGAAGTGTACCTATGATGAAAATTACAGGCCTCCCTCANTGACATTCTCCCAATCCTCTTCTGGATCATCCAAATGCTCTCTAGCAAACTTCAGACGGGCCTGGACATGTACTGGCTTAAGCAGGGGGACACGACGGCACTGCAGGATTTGAGTCCCTGGCGGCGTAGTGTGTTACTGATGGTAGCCTTTGTTACTTTGCTGCCAGCTCTCTGCAGGTCATTCACTAGGTCCCCCCGTGTGGTTCTGGGATTTTTGCTCACCGTTCTCGTGATCATTTTGACCCCACGGGGTGAGATCTTGCGTGGAGCCCCAGATCGAGGGAGATTATCAGTGGTCTTGTATGTCTTCCATTTTCTAATAATTGCTCCCACAGTTGATTTCTTCACACCAAGCTGCTTACCTATTGCAGATTCAGTCTTCCCAGCCTGGTGCAGGTCTACAATTTTGTTTCTGGTGTCCTTTGACAGCTCTTTGGTCTTGGCCATAGTGGAGTTTGGAGTCTGACTGTTTGAGGTTGTGGACAGGTGTCTTTTATACTAATAACGAGTTCAAACAGGTGCCATTAACACAGGTAACGAGTGGAGGATAGAGGAGCCTCTTAAAGAAGAAGTTACAGGTCTGTGAGAACCAGAAATCTTGCTTGTTTGCAGGTGACCAAATACTTATTTTACCGAGGAATTTACCAATTAATTCATAAAAAATCCTACAATGTGATTTCCTGGATTCTTTCCCCCCATTCTGTCTCTCATAGTTGAAGTGTACCTATGATGAAAATTACAGGCCTCCCTCATCTTTTTAAGTGGGAGAACTTGCACAATTGGTGGCTGACTAAATACTTTTTTGCCCCACTGTATATCTTCTTCCTCTGAGCCACAGAGCTCCATTGTTGCCCAAAAACTATTAAAAACAAATCAATGAGCCGCACTGTTGAGTGACATGTTCCTTCATTACCATGAACACACACACTGCAGTTTATTTTGACTCAGTCACACACACACCGTCCTGCTGCCCCAGATACTCACAAGGGCTCCAAATGTGTTAATCCACAGCTGAAAATAGTCCCCAACAAATGCACTATTTCCTGCTGTTTGAGTAACATTTGGTAAAGAAAGAAGATTATTTTGCCCTTTTAAACATAAAACTATATATTTGTGAGCTGTTTTTAAAGATTTACGTCTTCAGTAGGAACCAGTGGGCTTCAGGTGCCTTAGACAGCAGAAGGAAGTAAAAAAACAAAATGCCCTTTTGATATGTATGGAGGTTAAGAGCGACAGGAAACACGAGGAGAAAGAGGGGTTATTTCAAAAGTTTAGTGCCCTTTGTAAACCAAGTCCATTATTTTCATTTGAAAAAAAATAAAAAATATTAAAATATATATTATATCATACATATTTTGTCTGAAACTATAGTTTCTATATCTTCTTTTCTGGATCTCAAAAGGCTAAAAAAAAAGGGAACTCATAAACTGTGTTTATGAAGACAACTTAACTGACCTACTTCTAAAATAAACCTCCCACACCGTGACGCTGCAGCTTCACAGGCACTAATCCTTTAAATATAGAAAACTGAGTTGCACTTTTGTTGGAGCCAGATAACTTTGGGTGTGCAATAATTTTGGTGATACTGGTGTGAATCCCTAAAACAAAAATTATGTCTTGACATATGATTAAATCATGCATATTTGGGAATTGGTTTGATTTAGTTTAAAATTCAGAAGATACTAAACACATTTCTAAGTACTCTGGCTAAATTGCTAATCCAGATTTGTGACATACAGCTCAGCTATATGTTATCTAGTGCCATTATCAGGTCAGAATGTTACTATATTTGATCATCTGTTGTGTACTTTGTGTCTCTACCAAATGTTTCAACATTTGGTAGAGACACAAAACAGTTTCAACAACACTTGAAAATAGGCTGCAAACAAGGCTTTTCTGTACTGTACTGAAACAAAATGTGTAACAGGAAATTACCAACTTCCTTATGCGTAGCTCGGTCAGAAGACAACTGACCAGTCGGAGCAGAGTTTGTAAATTACGTGCTCAACGCAACACACACCCACACAGCTGAGACTGTCTACTCTTTTGTATCTGTCTGTGTGAACGCAGTTTAAGTCTTGTTAATAAATGTTAAATAAATGTACATGTTTCTCGCATGACGCATAAACAAACTTACTTAACCTTTGCTCAATAGCAGCCACTGTGACCCCAAGTGGTAATTACGGGATGATAAAGTAGCACAAGTAGAGAAGAGTCATAAACATAAGTAAAGTGAATTGACCCAGTAATGTAAGTTACACTATATACCTTAACTTTAATAACATTAGCTAACATTAGCTACTGGTTATACCAGGCCAAGTAAGGCTGTAGCTGTAAGACCCTCAGTGTATTGAGTTGCTCATGAACTTCATCTGTAAGAGGAAGAATGTGTTTTTTCTTTTTTCAGAATTCTCTCTTTAATACACGTTTTTTACACAGTGAGTTGTAATTGTGCATTATTCCAAATAATCATACTACATTACAACATACATTATCTTAGTGTCAGAGTAACACATCTGAAACATGCCGTCCCTGACTTCAACATGTTAACCATAGATGGTTAAATGGGCATGTGTTTTGAGAGCACACCTGTTCTCAAGAATAAAACCAAGTATTTTAGATTCATGTTTAGTTTTATCTTCTTCTCAGACTCCTGGTAGTTCTGGTCTGTGGACTCAAACAGAACTCGTCCGTCTGTGAAACTGTTTCTGTTGCTGCTGCTGGTTTCAGCCTCTTGGCCTCGAGCCGGCGTCCTGTTTACAGAGCAGGTTGTGTTCGGGGATGTGTTCTCTGGGCAACCGCCCTGCTGAACTTTTGTTTCCGCGTGTTGCCTCGCTGGCTGCGGCAGCAGTAGTAGTCACGAGGAGCAGCAAAGCCCGCCAAATTTCAGCAGCCAATCAGGAGCCGAGGAGGGAGGGGCCGAGTGAGCAGCAGGGAAACACAGCAGCTGGGCGAGAGAGAGGGTGTGTGTGTGTGTGTGTGTGTGTGTGTGGTCACACACTGCAAAAAATGACACTGGGCAGGTAATTTTATGTCAGGCTATGTTTTTACTTTGTGTAGGTGCATTTATACATATACTAATTCAACAATAATCACAAATGATTGATCATTTTTCATGACATTTTGTTTGCTTATACTGTAATATGTAGAAGCACTGTTTATTATAATCTGACTTTGTTTCCTCTGTTTAACTTTTTGGAAAAACAAAAGGCTCTTTGACATTTTTGTCTTCTTTCTTTCTTCAGAGAAAAACATGTATAGTACTACTGCCATGCCACATAATGGGTTGCTTAACTTGACGCTTTGTCCATCTTCATAATATCTTTAAAGGGAGTTATTTATTTGGTTTGAAGGCCTTTTAAAGTGACTGACTTTTAGCTTCAGTTCAGCTTTGGTTTTAGCGTCAATAAAAGGTTGTGAGTTCAATTCCCACTACTCTGACTACTTCTATCTGAACTCCAAAAGGGACTTTGAGATCCCCACCACTCCAGTGCACCAACTGTCCCTACTCGTCACTTTTAACAGTGTGTGTGTGTTTTCCCGCCACTGAAGACGTTTCTGGAGTCGTGTGCAGAGAGAGAGAGAGAGAGAGAGAGAGACACACACACACAGGGAGAGAGAGAGAGACACACACACAGGGAGAGAGAGAGAGA
>LKNJ01009090.1:1025-14280 GCA_002120245.1 Maccullochella peelii | reverse complement strand
TGAAAAGAAGCGGCACTGAGAACAAGCGGAGCAAGGGGAGCAGGATTCTGCCGGGGAGAGGGAAAACGGCACAACACCAGCAATAAACGCCCCTTGCAGGCCTGAGGCAGCTTGGGTGCATGGTGTGTGGTAACTTAAAACGGTGCTAATGTCGTCTTAACTCGCCTGAAAAATGCAGCAGTAGGTTACCGGTACTCACCCAAGGCGAACAGCTCCACAGTCTCCTCACTCTAAATGCCGAAGACAGCATAACCACAGCTCCAGCAGCGATGAAGAAAGCCAACGGCTGGTCTCCCTCGAAGCCAAAGGTGCACCCGTGCTTGTCCGGTCACACGGGGGAATGTCTGTTGCTCTGAGCTGGCAAGTCCGTACATCAAACGCTAGCATGCAGTTAGCGAGTAGGCTAACTAATAGCTAAACAGTAATGTTAGACTAGTAGCCTATGGGGTTGAGATTAGCTCCCAAAAACCGTATTTAGCAGTATAACACACTTCTTACAAATGAGTCAGACTAGAGTCTCTAAATCTTACACTTGGCTTAGTTTTGTAGCTAGCCGCTAAGGTACGAAAATACACACAGGCGGTGTAGCAGACACACCTGCTCTTTCCGTAACTTGACCTCTTCATCCTTTTAGCCCCACCCATTAACCAACCATCATTTTAGACGCGTGATGTCTCTCTATACAAGACCTATTCTGAGGCAGATAAAAAATTTTTAAAAACTCTAAAAATAAGCACCTGGTGCTGAGGGATGTACATTTCAGACAAACTATGGAAAGGTTACCATCTTAAAGTGGCATAACCTGCTATTGTAGAAACTGTAGGGTTTCTACTGCTATTAGAATACATTTTAGCTCTGGGGATTCACCCAGGTACACAATTGTTCAAACGCACGTTTCCTGCAATAAAAAACAACCACAATTCTGCTTTAAAATGTGTTTTTTTCTCAAATGTTTCATAATACAACATAGGTAAGGCACATGATGGGTTGGACAACAGTGACAGTAAAGGAATATTTAACCTCCTGAGAACCGAGGAAATGTGCGTTTTCCTGCTGTCTCCATTTTGTCTCAGCATGAAAACAAAGTTCCCCTCATTCCACCCAATCACGAGATATCATTGTAAATGCCAGGATGTCCTCTATTTAGCACACCAGGACTTAGTAGGGTAGCTCAAATGAGTCAAAAGATATAGACCAAAAAACAAATGTCCACTACAGAGGACATAAATGAATAGGCTGGGTCTCAGGAGGATACACAGGCTGGAGAGTTGATGGGCACATGGATGGATTGCTGAATGGGCCTACCTAGTACAGGCCCAGGAGCTCAAGGGGTCAGGGGCTATAGGCCTTTATTTGAGGAATATTTATTGTTCGAAAGTCAATCAAACAACAACAAAGAAAACTACCACAAAGAGACACAAAACAACTACAAAGAGATGTAAAACAACTCAAAGAGACACAACTACAACTTCAGTCTGCGTCTGCTCCTGGGTTGATTACATGTCTGGGCCCAGAGGCTCATTGTCTCAGAATCCATCCATGGATGGACACCCTATTTGAATAGTGTTTGATACAACACAAGTTGACAATGATAACCACATGATACAGCCTCTTTGAAAAGGAATTTAATTCAGTTTTAAGTTGAACATTTCCCATGGGTTAGCTTGTGAGAAACAAAAGTCTGACCACGGCTCATAGTTTTAACAGCCGATTAAACTACAGAGATGGTAAGAGTTGGTAGCGATTTAAAACTCCATAGACTTCCAGATATAAAAATGATTTTTTTTTAAAATAACAGAAAACAACCCCAAAATACAGTAACATGTAACACTACAAAAGCGGTTTGTGATGCTGTTCAGAATATTTTCTTTGTCTTTATGTGATTATGCGAGGGCTTGGTGGCCGTGCTCAGTGTATTGCATTACAGTACCTGTGGTGCATGGGCTCAATTATTGCTCATATTTTCTTAAACAAGTGCCTGGTGAAGCAGACAGATGGCTATTACAGCTACGTTGGAATACAAAATGATGAGATGCTTTAAAATGGCTGTATTTCCCAAAAGACTGGAGTTAAAATGACACAAAATGAACTTCAGCAACATAATTACAGGAGCCAATATGCTTTCTTGTGTAAATGCAATTTTCTTCTATAAATACTTTGTCTTTTATTGAACACATTATTCCATTTTGAAAGCTCATAGACCTTAGAAAAATATTCCTTTGGCATTTTTTGTTGCTTTATAACCATTGACAATGAAAAATAAGTGGCTTGCCATGCATATGCCTTTTATCAAATCTGTTGAAAAAGTATAAAAAGCCACTATATATAAATATAAATATATACAAAACAGTCAATCCATCAACAAGGGTATGAATGCAGGTTTTTGCCATCTGTTTCTACAGAACTGAAATACATTTCAAGAGATATTCTCTTACAAGTCAAATTCCAATAGGTATCATACCACAAGCATTGAGACAGAATATTAGAAATGCATGGGATGCACTCCGAATGCTATTCATGTGAGAAAGGAACAAAGATATAGTGGTGGAAGCAAAGTGCTACAATAACTGTGTATTCTCCTCCAAAGACAATGAAAAAAACCAGAAGAGGCCAGAATTAATCAAGGAGAAGAAAATACAGATTGTGATTCTTGTCACATCCCCTGGGTAGTTTGAAAATTTACAAAAGGAGTGAAACACAGTGAGGAAAAAAAGGAGAGACCAAAATAAGAGGCAGTAATATAGCAATGAATTGGCATTCATAGGGAAAAAGAATGATGCAATAAAGATGTGCTGCTGGTGTGTCTTTGCAGGCCTCATTCCAGTGGGGCCCTTAGAAAGAAACTGTGCACTTTTGCCCAGAACTACAGTAGAAATCTGTGTGGGTAAAGCTATACAATTCAATAACAATGGAGCTGCTTTATTTCATCTTGTGGTCAGATTTAATAACTTTGGGTCACGGTCTTTGGCTTTCTGTCTTCTCTGTAGTCTCTTTGCTTCCCCTCTACCACTCTCCTCCATCACCTCTAGCCTTCTACCAGGGGCCCTTGACAGGTGGGCCCTTGGGGCTGTACTCTACTTGATGGCTCATACAGTCTCCAGGATTACACCGGCCATCATTTCCCTTTGCACCAGACTGCCCAGGAGGGCCTGGGATCCCAGGAACACCCTGCTGGCCAACAGGACCTGGGGGTCCCATCTTACCATAGCCGGGGGGGCCTGGGACACCTAGAAGAACAAAGGAAATAGGGGGAATGTAATGATTGTGTAATGATGATTGTATCACTGCCCTGGTAGGGTATATTAAAAAAGATAAACCATAACATTTAAAGGGAAAAGTTAAAGAAATAGTTTAATATTTTGGGAAATAAGCCTATTTCTTGCTGACAGTTAGATGACAAGATTGACACCACTCTCATGTCATTCTGTTAAATATGAAGCTAGGGAGAAACAGCTAGCCTGGCTCTCATAAATCCGCAAATTTACATCTTTACCCTTAATGATGTTTAGAGGTGCTGGTAGTTGCATTTTTTACCTTTGGATAAAGATGCCTTAGCTGTTTCCCCGTTTGGTCTTTATGCTAAGCTAAGCTAACCGGCTGCTGAGTAAAGTGTTGCCATTTAACACTGCAGAACCAATACAATGTAGAAACAAGAGGACTTAGGTAATATCTATACTATGGAGATCTAAACACTGCATCAGAAAAGATGTCAAGTAAGTACACACCAATAAGTAAAGAATCTCTAATATGTTATTAGCATGTCCGTTATCAGGTGAACATGGGGAAAACATTAAACAAACATTAAAATCCTATTTTGATCATTTGATGTGAGCACAGTTGCTTTTTCAACCATAACTACTCGTCAACCCAAAATAAATAAATAAACAGCTCCGTGTAAAATGACAGCAAATGCTAATTTGCTAATTTAGCCAAAGTTATCTGAACTCCATGATTGAAGATTCTCAGATGCTGATTTGGGTGGTATAAATTAGACTGGTCATTTTAATTAAGATAATTTAAAAACGACGAAAAAATTACTTTCATCATGCTGGCAATTTGCTAATCAACAACAAATGCAAACTTTTAAAGTAATTAGCATAATGTATGTAAAATTAGCCAATTCTGCCAAAAGGGTTTAGCATCAGGTGTAGCTTGTGATTGTGCATAAAGCACTTTAAATATCTAGTGGAAGATTGTTGCAGATGTGAGTGTCTCAACAAAATATGACAGGAGGGATTTACTGTAACTGAAATTACAATTCAAATGTTTGAATGTCTAAACTTAAAAAAACAACCTTTGATCAATACACACGTGTTGCATGTACTACATTAGTAGTTCCACTTCCCCTCATTCACTTCTCAGCAGCCCTTGGTATTACGTAACAGCATAGGTTGCATGGAGGCCACTTGGAGAGCAGAGGGAAAGTGGGCGGAGGAGGAGCAGGGGATGAAAATGGAATGCACCTGCCGTTGAACATTTTCAGCCCAACTATGTGGATCCACTGCCAGTTACAGGCTTGGTGCTATACTGCTTTTTACAAATCAGAAATACCTGCAGACTCATTTCAATGAGGCAAAGGTAATTAACTGCATCGATTTCTGATTGAGAAATGTATGTTTGTGATCTGTATCATAATTAGGGTATCTTAAATATTTTTGCTATGGGTTTATGATATCTTGCAAAACAGCAATTTTTCCATGTGTTTACAGATAATGTTGGGAATAAAGAAATCACACAAGCTGAACAGTACAACATTCTAAGCATTAAATGCAATTAGTTATATGACATTTTTCAGTAAAATTTCAAGCTATCAATGAGATTTTCTTAAGAAACTATGCTAACTAGGCAAGTGAACCTATACGCATGTAAGCCTACCTATATAGACCAATATATAGATATATTAGAACAATTAAAACTAAAAAAGCAATTTCTTCTGTAATTTTCATATGGATAAAAATGACCTCATTAGCTAACTCCGGCACATTTACGTTGATGTGTAAACTGAAATGTTGATTAATGTGCATTGTCACTGGTAAATAATTAAATAAAATAGTTTTATGTACATTACTGCCACCTAACCATGGATATATTTTCTTGCACCAAATGCATGACTGCAATGCATTGTGGGTGATATACACCTCTGAAGTGACCATCATTGTTGATCTCACCAAGTTCACAAATGGAACGACACTTGTGATGGCGGCGGGGATCCCCCAAGGGCGAATGCCGAGGGGAAGTCAACGAGGGCGTGTTGAACGACTAATGAAACGCAGCCATGGTGAAATGTGCCAAACATATTAGCTACAGAATTAGCAAATAGTGTTTGGCTAATTTAGATAATTAGCAAATAGTGTACTTGGCTGAGACACAGTATGGCATAACACAATGCACTTGCTAATGGTTGTCTCATTCTCGTCTCATCAATGGATGATCAGCTCAAACCAAATGGCTGCCAATGTACTACTGTACTTACTGATCCATGGACCAGTGAGGTACATTACCTGGTGCTCCTGGAGGTCCTACATCACCCATCTCTCCAACACCCTTATCTCCCTTTTCTCCATGTGGTCCTCGTGGTCCTGCAGATAAAGAGTCACACATTTCGACCACATGACAGTTTACAGTTATCTAATGATGACACGTTTGTCAGTGTCATGATGCTTAAAAGATTATTGGTGACAAGGCTCACCTGGGGGACCTTGGCCTCCTGGCCGGCCTTGTCTGCCAATCTGTCCTGGGAGTCCGGGTGCACCTGGGGACCCGGGATTACCTGGTGTTCCGTCTTTCCCTGGTGGCCCAGGCCGGCCTGGGGATGACACCATCTCTACTGGCATCTGCATACGAGACATGTAGTAGGCCATTCTCTCTGGGGAGGGGAAACAGGCAATAACAAACAATGATTCCACAGCGGCAAGTGGTGTCCCAGAGGAGAAATGGAATAATTCTTTGAAAAAGAGATATGCATCATTTGAGAAAATGTTGCTCAAGTCTAGAAACTGCTGCATTATGCACAGTAAACATTCACATAACAATGTACATTTCCAGAGATTGGCACATGCCCTCACCGTCAAAGATCTTGATGACCTGCTGGCGGATGAAGTTCTTGATTTCATCATAATTGACTACAGGCTGTTTAAGAATAGAGAAACAAAGAGAAAAACAAAAGGGCAAACATTAATCAAGGTAGATAATTAAAAAATTCATTATTTACAAGAGCAGATGGAGCCACTGAGCGCCTCTGGCATCACCTCTTCTCACAACCAAGCTGGATATTCCATGATTAAAAGTTTAAAAAATAATCAGGCTGCAGTTCTGCAAGTGTAATGAAACTGTCTCTCACATCATTTCCTGGTGACCCTGGATTTCCAGGGAGCCCTGGGGGGCCCATTGAGCCTGGGCTTCCCCTCTCTCCTCTGGGTCCGACTGGGCCAATCATGGGCTGTGCGTCCTTGGAGTGGTAACCTCCACCACCAGGAGGCCCTGGTCTACCTCGCTCCCCTGGAGGACCCCTCTGGCCTGCAGCCCCTGGCTCACCCTGGGAGACAGAGACACACACACACACACACACACACACACACAGGCAAAGTTAGTAGATAAAATACTTATTAGTTGTATTTTGTACCTTAGTTGTTATTCTAAGGTTTCTTTTTCTTCTTCTTCTTCTACTTCCGTACATTTTTTGCTGGCCTACTACTTCAGCATACTTTGAGCTACAGAAACCATTCAACTATCAAAATGTTCAGCTCTTTAAGGACATGTACTTGTATTTAACTTTTTAATACATTTTAAACTTTTTAAAATATTAAGCTTTTTTTTAAAAAAATGTACAATGTAAGTCACAGTTTTAGTTTTATGCTTTTTTCAGTCCTTTTCTGAGTTTATAATGGGTGTGTGTGGGGCGGAATGTTTAAAGGTAGAGTGGGTGACATCATCGCCTAGAGTGGAAGGCAGCTGTAAAATCGTCTTAAAAATTTCTGTTAAACTTGCTCTTGTTTCCACAATTTTCACTCTTCATACATAATTTCACATCAGAACGTAGAAAAACTTGTCCTGGTTCAGATCATGTATCTATTTAAGCCATAGGACATACAGTTTTTGAACTGTTTGTCTCAAAGCAGCAGAAAATCCTTCAACTGTCTCATTAACTCTAATGATATTTTGGCTCCTATGGTCTTGAGGAGTTTTGAAACTGTGATTTCTCTGCCTTTTTTAACTTTATCCACACAATTTTTACATCAAAGTGTTCAGATCATTTCACAGATACGACCTATGGGTTTTGAATGATGGTGACTTTTCTGAGTGAAACTTTCACAGGTTTCTCTCTCTCTGTCTCAGTGACTGCACTCTAAGGGACCAGATTGTCACACGCACAGCTGATGTTCATAAACTGATTAAACATCAATTTGTTCCTCTGTTCTGATTGGTGGATTGATGTAGAGCTATTTTTGGCAGTTGTGACCTCTGTGCTTTTTAACTGTTAGTTAATTCAAACCTACCTCTNGGTTTTTGAATGATGGTGACTTTTCTGAGTGAAACTTTTACAGGTTTCTCTCTCTCTGTCTCAATGACTGAGCACTTTTCAGGCAACAGTTAGTTACACACACAGCTGATGTTGATAAATAAATTAAACATCAATCAGTTTGTTTCTCTGTTCTGATTGGTGGATTGACGTAGAGCTTTTTTTGGCAGTTGTGACCTCTGTGCTTTTTAACTGTTAATTCAAACCTACCTCTGTCTCTCTCTCTCTCTCTCTCTCTCTCACACACACACACAGAGTAATACATCACACACACAAACACAGACACATACAGTAATACATACAGATACTAACACACAAATACACACTGTCTGACCTGTCTAAGTTGCAGTCTGTCCCTCCCCCCTCCACTCCCTCAGGGTGTCACAGTCACCATAGCAACCGGTGTGTGTGTGCGTGTCTGTGTTTTGCCTGTAACCGTAAACACAGAGATGACAGGAGTTTTCAACTTGTGACAGCTCCTATATTTTAAAGAGTATGTAAACATATTACATATCAGTGTCTTCTGTGAAGCCTATTGCCTCTTCCCATGGCAACCTTTGACTGGATTTGAGGACACACAGCTGATTGAGATGACACATTCACTTACAGTAGGAAATCCCATCGCTCAAANTTGAGCAAAACACAAATGAGAGGTGTTTTGAAACTGTGATTTCTCTGCCTTTTTTTAAACTTTGCCCACACAATTTTTACATCAAAGTGTTCAGAAATGCCTCCTGATGCCGACAGTAAAGTCATTTCACAGATATGACCTACGGTTTTTGAATGATGGTGACTTTTCTGAGTAAAACTTTTACAGGTTTCTCTCTCTGTCTCCTCAGTGACTGAGCACTCTAAGGCACCAGATTGTCACACGCACAGCTGATGTTGATAAACAAATTGAACATCAGTTTGTTCCTCTGTTCTGATTGGTGGATTGATGTTGAGCTATTTTTGGCAGTTGTGACCTCTGCTGTTTAACTGTTAGTTAATTCAAGCCAACCTCTCTCTCACTCTCACTCTCACACACACACACACACACACGCACACATAATACATACGGATATTAACACACAAATACACACTGTCTGACCTGTCTAAGTTGCAGTCTGCCCCTCCCCCTTCCTCTCCCTCAGGGTGCCACAGTCACCATAGCAACCGGTGTGTGTATGTGCGTGTCTGTTTTTCCTGTAACCTTAAACACAGAGATGATAGGAGTTTTCAGCTTGTGACAGCTCCTATATTTTAAAGAGTATGTAAACATATTACATATCGGTGTGTTCTGTGAAGCCTATTGCCTCTTTCCATGGCAACCTTTGACTGGANATGATGGTGACTTTTCTGAGTGAAACTTTTACAGGTTTCTCTCTCTCTGTCTCAGTGACTGAGCACTCTAAGGTACCAGATTGTCACACGCACAGCTGATGTTGATAAACAAATTAAACATCAATCAGTTTGTTCCTCTGTTCTGATTGGTGGATTGATGTAGAGCTATTTTTGGCAGTTGTGACCTCTGTGCTGTTTAACTGTTAGTTAATTCAAATCTACCTCTGTCTCTCTCTCTCTCTCTCTCACACACACACACTCTCTTTTTCTCTTTCTCTCTCTCTCGCTCTCTCTCTCTCTCAATTCAATTCAATTCAATTCAATTCAATTAGCTTTATTGGCATGAATGTAACAATGACAATATTGCCAAAGAGTCAGGCAATAATGACATTAAAACAATAATAATATAATATAAAAAATTAAAAATTTAAATAAACAGGTTTCATAAAAAAACAAGAAAATAGCTAAAACCTAAATACACATATGTGAGTGTGTGTGTGTGTGTGTGTGTGTTGATTTTAGTGTAACAAAGACAATATTGCCAAAGCATCAGGTAAAAATAACTCTCTCTGTGTCTGTCTGACTTCTGTTTTGTGACTTCATCAACTATAGATAGATAGATCGATGATAGATAAATAGATTTATTTCATGGCCACTCATTAGTTGTGGCATTAAAAGAATAGTCAGGGGATCACCAAAGCCAATAGACAGTGTGAATAAAGGTATATGTCTTCAAAGAATCACATTAAGTAGATTTTCAAGAGTAGTGATTTTGATGACAGAATTTCCGAGTGTACTTGAACGTCTCAATCAATACCAACTGCGCAACGCCGGTGCTCCGTNTCAATTCAATTCAATTAGCTTTATTGGCATGAATGTAACAATGACAATATTGCCAAAGAGTCAGGCAATAATGACATTAAAACAATAATAATAATATAATATAAAAAATTAAAAATTAAAATAAACAGGTTTCATAAAAAAACAAGAAAATACACCTAAACCTAAATACACATATGTGAATGCGTGTTGAAGTTTTGTGTGTGTGTGTGTGTTGATTTTGGTGCAACAAAGACAATATTGCCAAAGCATTCAGTGATATTGAGATTAAAACAATAATAACAAGATTAATAAAATAAAATATTAAAAATAAAAAAAGGTGCAATTCATAAGAAAATAGCAAGGGTGTGTGTGTTGGTGTAACAAAGACAATATTGCCAAAGCATNTCTCTCTCTCTCTCTCTCACACACACACACACACTCTCTTTCTCTCTCTCTCAATTCAGTTCAATTCAATTAGCTTTATTGGCATGAATGTAACAATGACAATATTGCCAAAGAGTCAGGCAATAATGACATTAAAACAATAATAATAATATAATATAAAAAATTAAAAATTAAAATAAACAGGTTTCATAAAAAAACAAGAAAATAGCAAAAACCTAAATACACATATGTGAGTGTGTGTTGAAGTTTGGTGTGTGTGTTGATTTTGGTGTAACAAAGACAATATTGCCAAAGCATTCAGTGATACTGAAATGAAAACAATAATAACAAGATTAATAAAATAAAACATTAAAAATAAAAAAAGGTGCAATTCATAAGAAAATAGCAAGGGTGTGTGTGTTGGTGTAACAAAGACAATATTGCCAAAGCATCAGGTAAAAATAACTCTCTCTGTGTCTGTCTGACTTCTGTTTTGTGACTTCATCAACTATAGATAGATAGATCGATGATAGATAAATAGATTTATTTCATGGCCACTCATTAGTTGTNGTTGTGGCATTAAAAGAATAGTCAGGGGATCACCAAAGCCAATAGACAGTGTGAATAAAGGTATATGTCTTCAAAGAATCACATTAAGTAGATTTTCAAGAGTAGTGATTTTGATGACAGAATTTCCGAGTGTGCTTGAACGTCTCAATCAATACCAACTGCACAACGCCGGTGCTCCGTCATTCTACTCTGACTTCTTTCATGGTAAGTAGCGGCTGCTGTGTCCCCTAACTAAACATTATAAATACAGTTTGGTGTTTTAAAATGACACAAAATGAGGTTATGGCTAATACAGAGTTCACACGTTACGGGGAAGAAGAAATACTTGCTTCATGTGGCATAAGAAAGTCCACATATTTAGATAGTGTATTTAGCGTTAGCTTAATTATAGCAAGCACTGCTCGTGCCGCTAAACGCTAGCATTGTTGCTAATGCTAATTTTAGGGCACAGAACAAGAACAAANTAAGCCTCACCATTTTACTTACTCACCCAACCACCATAATACAGATGGCAAGCTTGGAAATGAATATGAATCCATGTGCGCGCACACAAAATATAAAGAAACCTTCCCATCTTGTTTCCTCTCTTAGGAAAAGAGAAGAACATTGGTAGACATCTGCAGTGGTAAGTATAGAAAGATCTAAAGTGAAATTAACAGACAACTTAACTTTGCTCTACATTTTTCCTGAAATTCACTACAAGTTTTGAGTGTTAAGCCACCTGGTTTCTTTCAAATCCCATTCAAGTGTGAACTACACCTGAACGTGTTTTATTTTGTGTATGTTGTAATGAGCATTGTAAGAGGCAATAAGACCTGAATTTGACTTGTTCACAACCAAGTCAGCGTTTGCCATTACAAAACAAAAAACTTGCCTTGGCATCACCGACAGGTTGTTGCCAGAGGTGCACCCAAAGGCATTTGGGGCAATGGGCATTACAATTAATCTGAATATTTAGCTTACACTAGCCACAAATCTGAGAAACTTTGAAAATAACTGAGGTAATACATGACTGAAAAGAGTTGTGAATTGCTTGTCTCTTACGACGAAACTGAAAATCCCCCCCTCTCTCNAGGAAAAGAGAAGAACATTGGTAGACATCTGCAGTGGTAAGTATAGAAAGATCTAAAGTGAAATTAACAGACAACTTAACTTTGCTCTACATTTTTCCTGAAATTCACTACAAGTTTTGAGTGTTAAGCCACCTGGTTTCTTTCAAATCCCATTCAAGTGTGAACTACACCTGAACGTGTTTTATTTTGTGTATGTTGTAATGAGCATTGTAAGAGGCAATAAGACGTGAATTTGACTTGTTCACAACCAAGTCAGCTTGGGCCATTACAAAACAAAAAACCTGCCTTGGCATCACTGACAGGTTGCTGCCAGAGGTATATGGAGTGAATATAGTCTCATTAAGATTTGTAACCGGAAAACCAAGATTTGTAACCGGAAAACTAAGATTTGTAATAAATACGTATATTTTACTTACAGATTTTTAACTTCAGCTTCACAGATCTGGTCCTTTTCGCTTTCAAAAAGCTTCCTGCGCATTCAAATGTCTTTGTTTTCATTTACTGATCAGGTTACTTTCGCTTTCGGGTTTTGAGACTATGTTCTCGCTGTTTGGGCTTCACAGATTCGTAAATGCATGCTGCGTTTAGGTGCTGGTGGAAAACTGGGACATCTGGACNAGTTAAGCCTCACCATTTTACTTACTCACCCAACCACCATAATACAGATGGCAAGCTTGGAAATGAATATGAATCCATGTGCGCGCACACAAAATATAAAGAAACCTTTCCATCTTGTTTCCTCTCTGAGGAAAAGAGAAGAACATTGGTAGACATCTGCAGTGGTAAGTATAGAAAGATCTAAAGTGAAATTAACAGACAACTTAACTTTGCTCTACATTTTTCCTGAAATTCACTACAAGTTTTGAGTGTTAAGCCACCTGGTTTCTTTCAAATCCCATTCAAGTGTGAACTACACCTGAACGTGTTTTATTTTGTGTATGTTGTAATGAGCATTGTAAGAGGCAATAAGACGTGAATTTGACTTGTTCACAACCAAGTCAGCTTGGGCCATTACAAAACAAAAAACCTGCCTTGGCATCACTGACAGGTTGTTGCCAGAGGTATATGGAGTGAATATAGTCTCATTAAGATTTGTAACCGGAAAACCAAGATTTGTAATAAATATGTATATTTTACTTACAGATTTTTAACTTAAGCTTAACAGATCTGGTCCTTTTCGCTTTCAAAAAGCTTCCTGCGCATTCAAATGTCTTGGAACGGACTTGTACTCACTTCAGACGACGAGCCACCGGGATGTCCCGCCATGGCGTTCTCTTATGGAGCGCACACAGTGGTGTTGTGTGGAAGTCTGTTCCCCCGTGGAAATGTGATTCCCTCCCGTTAGAATTGTGTTTCCCGTATAGCGCCGCCCCTCGGTGGTTTGGGTTAGGTTCAGCCTTCATCTGCTTTTTGTCTGAACTGGCTGTTTTCCCAGCAGAAGAACAACTCTACCACCTAGCAGTAGCTTATTTAAACCATATATTTACATTTATAGGTTACTGTATAGAGTCTATGGTTGGTACAGATATGTATGTGCTCTAGTCAAGGGGTGACGAGCTATTCT
>LKNJ01009087.1:0-10171 GCA_002120245.1 Maccullochella peelii | reverse complement strand
AGGTGTGACCAGAAGTGACACAGCAAGAAACTTGTTGACCTGTTTGTGCAGAGATGAGGTTCCTCCATCTTTGCTTGGATTTGTCAAAGACATGCTGACCAAAAGGGAAATGAAAAAAGAGGAAAAAATTAATAATATAGAAAAGCGTCACAGGGGACCAAGGAGAAGAGAAGAGGACCAAGAGATGTTTTCTAGACTGATTCTACATATTGAGAAGATGGAGGACAAAAAACAGAGTGCATCAGTTTTAAAAGTTGCATCAAATACATTTGCTCAGAATTCTGTGTATCCTCAAGCACTTGCTCGTTTTTATTATAAAGAACTGAAAGACTACAACAAGGCAGAAATGTGGGCAAAGACGGCAAAGGACAGAGATCCCAAAAAATCATTCATTGCTGATACACTGGGCCAAGTCCATAAGAGCCATCTAAAGAGCAAAGACACTTCTACCAAACCAAGTGAAATTTTGCAACTTGCCACAAAAGCCATTCAAGCTTTCAAAGATGAAGAACGACTTGCTGAAAATGAACATGGGACATACACGAAAGTAGATGGCAAGACCAAAGTAATGCGTTCCTTTAACACCAGAGGGCAGCTTGGTTACCTGCAGGTTTGCAACCTTGTGTATGACCAACTTGTCAGGCAGAATGAAACTTGGAGAGGAGTTCTCACAAAGAACGTGTCCCTGGGCTCTGTCCTGGAATCACTTGGAGACAACAAACTCTACAGATTTAATGATCTAATAAACAGCCTCAGAGACGAGGTTGAGAAAAAGTTTGAATTTTTGGATACCTTTTTAACTTACTCAGAGTCTGTCATGAAAAAGGATGATGAATCATCTGTTTCTAGAGAGTCCTCAGAATGCTACAAAAAGTATGTTGGAGACTCAGCACCCAAACACAAAGAGACATCAGATAAAACCATCCAGAAGCTTAAAGAAAAAATGGCTGTCACTTCTGCTGGAATACTCTCATGTCATGACAGAAGATGTAGTGTGTCGGAGGTTAAACAGATTGCTACATGGTGGGAAGAAATCTGTTTACGTGAAGATTCCACTAGACATGATTTTGCCAACTACATCTTCGCTAACATCATGCTGATAAATAAGAATGAGACTCCATCCAATTCTGACTATCAAAATGCATTTAGACAGAAAATGCCATTGTGCTCGAGAGATGCACCTGAGTTTCACATGTTAGCCCTGCTCCTGTGTTGGCCTACAGATAATGAAGACAAATTTGTCTCTGACCTCAATCAATTAATTATGCGTGTTCAGAACTCCTATGAATGTGAATATAAGGCGCTCTTTCGATCAAGGTACCTTCGCCCTCTGTTTTTTATTGGAAAAGGTCAAGGTCTGAGAAGAAATGTTCACAGAAGGGAGCTTGAGATCTTGTGGATTAAGGATGCACTACGAGACGTGAAGACTAACTGGAGGAATGAGAATATTTTTAAAGATCCCTTAGTCCAAGAGCAACTTCTCAAAGTTGAAGGAGTGGTGAAAAACTACAGATTGTATGCAACTTTTGGAGGCACAGAGATTGAGGTGGATGTCAACCGGAGAGACAGCCTGTGGAAATCAGGTCAAGTTTCCTTTTACCTTGGATTTACCATCAGCGGTCCTGTAGCCTTTAGCATTCAGACAAGAACTACCACCGAGGGTAAGATCATCCTATAAATTATTTAACAATTATTAAATACCTACTTCATATAAAATTCAGTTTTTGTCCAGATTGAATCACAATACTTGATTGAGCATAATAGCTTAAAGTGAACGCACAATATATTTGTTCATTGTACCTTTAGTTATCCTTTAAAGCTATGATGCAAATTGATATTGCTACCATGTTTTTTGTCCTAGTATGATGACTAAATTATATTTTAATGAGAGCACAAGTTTTTCTGTTAGTTACCTAATGTTCCTTTACATATTGACCTTATGCGTTTCAGCAACAAGGAAGTGCTCCGACTCCGTTATTTTGTCTTTTAACTTCCTGTCTACACCGGAAGTGGGAATTGTATTGTGTAACTTGACATCTGCTACTTGTGATCACTTTTCGCCTACATTTTAGCAAATATCTGACCAGTTTTACAGTATAATATAACATACAATGTGAAGGACTGCCAGAGCTGGAAGGACACTTTCTTCTACAGTAGTCTGACAAACATTGACCACTATTTAGCAGTGCGAATTAGATTAGTTCTCCTCCCACACAGCTCTGGGATCAGCTGGTCATCTTACTGTTATAATAGTCATGGTGACTGGTCAATGTGTTGGTATTTGGGTTTCATTATGTGTTTACAAGTTGTCTAATTGTGGGTGTTCAAAATGGTTGTTACACAATACAATATTTCTTCATCTAAAATAGTAATAGAGTGAAGACTCACCTGGTTACACACAGTTTTCCGTGACATGGGCTTATTATTGTGTGACTAATTATTCCAAAGGATATTATCAATAAAATATACATTATACTACATAGATTCCAGAACAACAAAGTAAAAATCATCTGGTTTAGTGATTGTTTGTGAAGAATGCAAATAATGTTAATAACTTAAGTTAGAATCAGATCTCTTTTCAAATGTTCACTACAGAAACTTCAAGCTTCTACTCCAAGCTGTAAGCTGAGCTAGCTGTAAAATAGTATAACGCAGAATGTAACTTTGCGCCAAAGATTGTCTTTTTAAACTGATATCTGTGGTGGATGTGGTGTTGTCAGGCCTTATGAGCTCCTCAAAAATGTGGACGTGTGTTCCCAACTTTGACAAATGTATATTAGGCTGTGTGCACTGATTAAGACTGCAAATGGAAGAAGTGGTCGGGCCACAAACGGTCAATATTGTTGCATTTCATAAGCCTTACCTCCATTTTACCATTACCTGTAAGCTCTAAGTTTCCCAGGGGGAAACTTATCATCGCTCCTCCAAGCTCTTCTGTACTGAACTTGGTGTACCCTTGCTGGGAGTGATGAGGTCAGACCCTAGACATCAAATATTGACAACATTTATTAGATGTACATCATTTTTTTGTAATGGAAGCACTATAATCCAAAGTGTTGTCACTTAGTAAGACTCAAATATAATGTGTATGATATACAGTATTTCTGATGTCATATTATTGAACTAATTGGGAGAATTAAATGATGATAATAATGATTTATTAAATACTATTAAACTCAATAGTTACAACCAATGGATGCCTTATTTATGTTTACCAATGTGTCTTAACAAGGGCCTTCAGGAAACTTGAGGCTAGGAGCTTGTGGTGGTGTTATGGTAAGTTTTTTTTTTGTTTGCTTTCTTGGTTTTATTTGTTTGCTTTGCAAAAACAAAGCTTTTTAACATTTTGCTTTCTGAAACAGGACTCCAGTGATTGGACCAAACTTGAACCGGAGGTGAAAAGAGACGTTGAGGTTCAAACCTATAGGTAAAGATAATATGTCTTAATATGTCACAGCACAGGGGAACCATGGACATTTAAAGGCTGTAATGGCAAATTATAAAACTAAGCATTTTGGAAAAATCTTTTTAATCAGTTTTTCAAAGATTTATTTAAAAGTTAAAATTACCAAGTCCACCAAAACGAACACTGTAGGAACACACAATGCCACTAGAATAGAGGGTCCGGTGATGCATAGCCCACAGCATGATATTAAATTAGATTTTTCTTACATTTTCTGCCTTACAGGATACAGTAGTATTAGTAGTAGTAGCAAATGTTTTAAATCAGTAAGAAAAAAAACCCAGTAAAATTCAATTTATGGTGAAAAAGGGAAAGTAGGGTGTGATCTTATGGGCTCCTTAATGGCCCCCCTTGGTGGGTGCACTATTGACACCTAAAATACACAAACCTAAATGGCTGTGCTAGCTGCATGCTCTGCACCCCCCACCTTGTGCTGTACAATACTTCATTTTGATGTGGTACCACCACACTGAACTATGAGGCTTGAAGTACAGCACACTTTCAACCCATAGAGGTCAGTGCTGCAATGCTTTACATAGGCTACATAAGAAATGATGTGGAGGTGCTCTATAATTCAGTGTTTCAGTCCATTTGTTTTCCCTTTCACTCCTTAGCCTACAGTCTGAGGCAGGTCACTATGAATGCAGTGTGTCTGCCCTGCGCTGGGTTTGTAAGGAAAAGGTCAGCTTCAGATACCAGTTTTGCTCTTGGGAGGAACACATCAAGAGGCCTTCATGCATGCATTACATGCCAGCAGGACCCCTACTGGACATCACAGTCACAGCTGGAAAGTTAGAGGAGGTGCATCTGCCACACTGGATAGGTAAGTGGACATACAGTACATGTATAATGAAAATTGTTTAATCATTTTTATACATAAATAAATAATCCTTTCTCCGTACTAAATACTGTAGGTTTAGTTTGTTTTTTTGTGTTTTCAGATCACGACTCTACAATATCAGACATGTTTGCAGTTCTACATGTGGATACCTGTGGAGATTTTGTGGAACAAGTGTCTGAAGTGGCATCGTCTCACGTCAAGTTATTCCAGCCAGTTTTCTCTCCAAGAGGGGCCATGATCCGGAAGAAACTTGGCTTCCCTGTGAAAGTTTTCTATGATGTGTTAATATACAAGACAATCAAAGAATTCCTCACACTGCATGTTTACCTGGTGCCACCTGACCCGGTCCAAAAACAGGTTATTTGACTTTTTACAGTAATAATACAAACAATTACAAAATGTAGTCGTGGCTTCTGCAGTTGAATGTAATCGGTCTGATAGACAGTAATCACTGTAAGAGTGTTAATGGCAAATAACAGAGAGAGAAAGGGGTGCTTGTTCCCAGAGGCTAGATTCCAGCCCAGAGAGAGAGAAGATATTCCTAAAGGAAGAGAGTGAGAAAGAAAAGGAAATTAATTGTAAAAAGTATTTATGTGAAAATGTTTATCCTCTAAATGGATCATGGCTCCATGGAATCAGAGATAACTTTGGCAAGCATGGCTTAAAAGGGTTAGTTTTCATTTTGGGAAATACATTCAGGACAAACTGAACTGTAAAAACAACAGTTTGCTGGATTATGGGCCAGACTATTTCTTGGCCGGGAACAGTTACTTCCTGGTGTGATTACCAGGCAACTAGCAGAAAGTCACTGCACCCGGCTAAGAAATAAAAAGAAATAGAAATAAATCCAGTAATCTCCTGGAAAAACTGACATTTTTTTGTACAGATCAAACAAATCAAAGTGATATATTGTCTTAATTACTGAGCTTTTGAGGTGCTGGTTGGCAGATTTTATTACATTTATACAGGGCCAGGCTAGCTGTTTCCAGTCTTTAAGCTAAGCTAACCAGCTGCTGGCTATAGCTTCATATTTACTGTAAAGACATAAAAGTGGTATTAATTTCTCATCTAACTCTCAACAAGAAAGTGAATAAGCGTGTTTCCCAAAATATCCAACTATTCCTTTAAATACCTTTTATCCCAAGAATGGTCCATTTTTCCCCCACAGGCAGTGGAGAAAGAGGAAAAGTCTGAAGGATCCAAAAAAATCCAAAAGCCAAACCCGGACAAGTCTCTTCAGACGGAGAATCATTTCTTCCTCTCAACAGACCCAGACACTGCAGATATCTCCCCTGACGTATGGGTTAAAACTGTTACTACTTGTAATGGTATCCTAACATCCGTAGAAACATTTTTACACAATTTTAACACAATTTTCCTCCACAGAAACTAATGCTCACATGTGAGAGGAGAAACCCGAATTTCTTTGAGGTGTTCATTAGAAATGCAGAAAGTGACTTCAAACTTAAACTTGAAGGTGATCAAAAGAGAAGAAAGGAAAAGGACACTGTCTGGACATGCACTATTCGAACAAGTCAGTGGTTATTAAAGAGTTTTACACAAATGTATGTTGAATGTACCACCTTTGTCCTGTTGAGCCTAATATGCCCTGATACCAGATATCTTGTGCATTGTTAACGCAATGTAAAAATCTCTAAATCAGCTAAATATCCATGAAGTAATGAGTATTTTTCATTTATTTCAGATGACTACCAGAACAGGAGCATTTACAATGAACAAGGTAAGATATTTATTGTCATTACTATTTTAACAATTAATGTTTGAGGAGTCATGAGGACTTCATATCTGTAGTACATCAGCCCTTCGCAACTCACCATCCCACTTTTTAGATATACCATAGCATAGACCATTACAACTTCTAGTATTTACTGGTGTGTTGTCTCCATTGTTTTTATGCCTCAGGTCAGCATTTCGTGGATCGCCATCGGGCAGCTCTGATTCAAAGAGTGAGCGAAACAGGAGCCATCCTGGACGAGCTCAAGGACAGGAGGTTGATCTCGGATGAGACCTATGATGCTGTGAGAGCCTTGCCAACCACACAAAGCCAGATGAGGGACATTCTCAGGTCTGTGACTTCGGCAGGCAGAGAAGGCAAAGACGCTTTCTATGAAATCATGGAAGGGATGGAACATCTGAGGCCTCTCATTTCTGAGCTTGAGGGATCTCGGTGAAGGTGCACAAATGAAGAGTATCTTTGGACTCTGGTAGTGCGTAGTGTCAACACTGAGATGATGAATATCAAGGTTCACAGAAGATTTAGGACAACACTGTGGAGTCCTATTGTATACAGTATAATATATACATATATACTTTATACATGTATGCATAATTCTAAGTAGGTGTGAATCTAGTCCATCATGTGAGTCAAGACTTATTGCTGTTAATCAAACGTGATCATTTAGATTTACGCCTCTATTGGATAATGTGCACTCAGAAGTGATCCAGTTCTGTCTCAGTGACAAAGAAACGGACGTGGTTTTGGAGGATGCCATACTGTGCTTAACAAAGCAGTGAAGAGCGTCAGTACATCCATTTTTACATTTTCGCATACAGCTTTCAACATAACTCTGTTGGATGCCATGGGCTCAATGCTGTTAGAAACTTTTGCTAAGGTTTTCCTCTCATGGGGCAAGAAGTACTTCAGGATTTATTTTGCAAAGACTGCAACAAAACATGATATGAGGTATTATTCAAACAAATATAAAGGTGTGGCTTTTTGTCATGATTTAAATGAGACTGAACTGAAATTATGCCATTTTGTCATTGTGCTAAAATGAATATAAATATTATATATTAAAATATATTTGCTAACCTATACTGTGTTGCCTGATGTTGCTTTCTTTCAAATATGGTTGAGAGGTTACAAAATTGTTTTTTTCATGCAAAAAAGCCAAACATTTCAGGGTTCCAGCATCTCAAGTGTAATTGTTTCAATAATTACACTGTTGGTTGGACAAAAAAAGCATTTTGGACATTTTGGGTAATTGTGATGAGCACTTCTCACATTTTTTTACAGACTAAACATAAACATAACAATCACAAGACTAATCTTGAAAATAATCATTATCTTAAGAAAAAAACAAAACTACTACAAGGAAATAACACAACAATACCAAAACACATCTTATTTCCCACATTTTGTCATTCTCAAGGCCAAATCTACAAGATTTCACTCTTTCAAATATTTTTTTTCCTTCTTTTCAAATGTGGCCTTGAAGGACTCCTATAAACAGTTTGGCATTCACAGTCAGCTCTACATACTTGTCTGTAATAATTACACCCACCTACCTTGGGTGTGGCATGTGGCTATATTAACCCCAACCACCTTTCAGTTTAAGAGTTCAACTTCAGAGATGTCTGCATCATATGGAAAAAGGTAAGAAAAGGTTTCTGTATGGATCTGCAAACATGTAGTAGTTAGACTCAAAAGTTGCATGCTATTGTAATGAAGTTTTACTGATATATATAGGCCACATAATACCTGACAAGTTGTATGTTTCATGACTGTAATGGATGACATGGAGAAGAACCAACCGCTTATACTATTTTGCTATTACTATATATATATATATATATATATACCGCTTATAAAATGGCCACTTGCCAACAAAATGCCATATGTAATCAAATTAAACATATAATTCATCAATTTACTCATACAATTAGTTTTTATCTCGCTTTTCTGTTTTAAACATCATGAAATATAGTTTCTGTGCTCCGTTGTGCTGGGTTGCTAGGCAACATCAAGCTAAACAGGAAGAGGTTCACAAGGCTGATCCTGCAGGGTCGTGTCAAGATCATGGATGTATAATAAGAACTTATAATACTCTTGTTCTTATAATACATCCATGCTCTAGATGGTAACCCTAGATTTGCGGAACTCTCGCAAGATTTGTACGCGTTGTTTCTTCATTGTGCGTGTTGTTTGTCATCGTTTACCGTTAGGCCTACCCTGGGGCCACGAGAAGCGTTGTTTTGTTGCGTATACTGGTTGTAATGTAGTCCAAACGGGTCTTTCGGCAGAAAGCTTTAGGAAGTCAGGTGGCGTAGTATAAAAAGCGACAAAGTCCGTTCAGGGTACAGGTTGGGGTGGATGAATGGGTCGAGCACAGGACGGCACCTCCGCGGCTCGCTGCTGCAGACCGGTTGAGAAGCGAGAGTGAAGACAAATCCACCTTTTAATCCCAAACGTTCAAAAAATTAACTCTGAGCTCTCATCCCGCCGGCAAACGTCTCCGGGTCAGAGTAGAATCCGGTGTTACTGAGGGGGTTTATTCCTCCAGTAGCTCCGGTTCTGACCCCGGCTCGCTCATCCAGAGCTCCCCAGCGCTCAGCAGCTGTCTGTCGGCGAGCAACAGCTCTGGCCCTTCGCTCCGCCCGGTCTGCCCCACACAACCCTCACAACTTAACTCCGCGATACGCGCGAATTTTTCGCTATAGTTGAATATTTACTATTACTATTTATTTGTATTAGGCCTATTTCTAGACTATTTATAGGCGGTTTTGGTGATTTTTATTTTGTTTCTGTCGAGTTAAAATTTGTGTTTTTTCCAATGGAGTCTGGTGGCGTTGAGGAGAGCAATATAACGGCTGTTTCTGGTTAGGGGGAGGTGTGGTCAACGTGCCCATTTGTTTTGGTCTGAGATGTTGGTGCTAGTGCGACATCTGGTGGCAGCGAATATCGTATATAGAACTTTTAAGTAAAGGTACAGAAAGCAGTAAAATGCACTCACAGTATCAAAAGTAAAATTACTCATTAGGCAGCACAGTGATCCCTTTAAGTGTTATATTGCTGGATTGCTATTCACAGCTGGTCGAGGTGAGGCTAATCACCTCCTAAAGGTTACTAAATGTAATTGATCCATCATAAACTGATTATAAACTAATCTGTTTTGTATCTACAAATCTTCTTATTTAAAATCTGTGTTTACCATTGCCTAGTAGCCCAATAGTACAGTACAACATAACCAGCTTCTCTTTTTAACTTTTTGTTGTTGTTTTTTTACATTCATTAAGGTACAACAAACTGAAAGTCCGAGATGGCAAATGAACCAACCCTGTCCACTGCTAACGGTGAAATTTCCGTAGGAAGCGAAATCAGAGATACCTTCTCACTGTTGGATGTTGTCTATGCAAATCAGTTCGAAGGAGAAAAAATAGATCCAGAAGTTGTTGAGCAGACGGAGGAAAGCTTTTACAGAGGGGCCCCACCCGAATGGTTAACCTTTCATGTTAGTGAACAGGTAGAGTCAGATGGCACTGGAACTCCTTTTATCAAACGAGATGGATTTGATACACTTGTGCAACAAATTAAGCAAAAGAAAAAATTCCCTGGAATATCAGCTGTTAAGCTGTTCCACCAACCAGGATGTGGGGGAACCACACTGGCCATGCAGGTGTTGTGGGACTTAAGGAAAACTTTCAGGAGCGCTGTCTTAACAGGCTCAAACTCAGACATCACAAATGTTGCAAAGGAGGTGGTCAGCCTTTTCACAGCAGGCAGTCGAGGCTACCAGAACACCGTGCTGCTGTTACTGAATGATGAGCAGATTTTGGAAAATCTGCAAGACAGCATTATGGAAGAGATTGCCGAACAGGAGATTGTCACCCATATGCCTGTGGTGATTTTCCTCAGCTGTGTTAGAAAGCATGCAGTTCTACAGAGTGACGATGTTGTCCTACAAAAAGTACTTTCTGAGTCAGAGAAGCAAAAATTTAATGAGAAAAAGAAAGAGCTTAGCAGAAGGTACAGTGATAAATACAAACAATTCCATGGCTTTAACATAATGCAAACTAATTTCTCTGAAGCTTACATCCAGGAGGCATGTGCTGTATTCAAAACAACC
>LKNJ01009077.1:0-12750 GCA_002120245.1 Maccullochella peelii | reverse complement strand
CTTTATCAAAGAGGAAAGTCTTAAGCCTACTCTTAAATGTGTCAGTGAACCTACAAGTCTGTAATCAGACATCGAACTTTAGACTTCAAAATGCTCTAAAGCTACAAGATTCAAGTAAATCAGCCTCTGTTGATAACTTGGAACCATTCTTTATAAAGATAGCTGCTGACTACACTGTACCTCCTTTCAGTCACCTTTCTTTTGTTTCAAATGAAATCTTTGTCTTTGTTCTTCCGCTGTTTCTTTCTACTGTTGTTCTTACACTTTATAAATCTGGCTTTCCAATCGACACACTACTTTGTGTGTAATAAACGGTATCACTGAGCCATTGGATAAAGTGTCCACCGCTGTTATCAACCAACCACAGGTTGTCTCTGTTGGCGACCACTTTTCCAGCGTTGCAGTGGGAATGCATTTTCATTCCCACTGTGTGAATAATCGTCTACCGTCTGTCAAATGAAATGCCGCTGTCATCAATCTGATCCACAACTGGAAACATGTGAAATTGAGTGTGTAATAAAATAGTCACACCCAGCAGCAGACAGACAGACAGAGAACCAGGATGGGAGAGAGGCAGAAATCAGTCAGAGCAGGTTTGGATGAGAAAAGGAGGGAAAATAACTGGAACAAAACGTTTCTTCAGGTTGTTGTGTATTTGCCGCCACAGTACAGAGACGGAGCTCATTAAGGATCTGAGTGATATTCATGTAGAAACTGAGTCAGGTGAGATTTCAATCTTAGAGATGAATTTAACACTGTTGACCATTATAATGCTCCCACACAGACTGCTAAAGTAGAACGTTGGCTCATCATTATTTACATTGATATGCAGCATATCGACTGTGTGAGATTCTCTGTTTGACTCATTAACTTCAGCGACCTCAGCGAAATATTTCATTCATCAAAAGTTCTGGCCACAGGCAGTCCTTTAATTAGCTCCTTTACTGTATTGTGTTGAAGTGTTTTGATTGAATCTGAACACCTTAATTTGGCTTCAATTACTTGAGAAAAAACATTTTCTTGATCTAAATGTGTGAAAGCTCCTGAGCTTCTGTCTGAAGCAAGGCTTAACAGATTGCTTTGTCCTATTGATAGTTTTCATTTTGCAATGACAGGTTTGATTAAAAAAAGTTTATCCAACAGGGTATTTGAGCATTTCTTTAAACCTTCAAAACTTTTTCCAAATTAAGTTGTTACAGGTCTGAGAATGACAGGTGACAGATGTTCCCTCAATAATGAGCAATACCTTCAAAACAAAAACACAGAATTACAATCTCCTTGTTTCCAGGCTGCACACAAATTCCTCATTCACATTAACCAACAGATTAGGGATTCACTCAAAAGCTCAACGGGAAACGGACACAACACGGTCCCATGAAGATCATTTACTCTCCACTCATCATCCACATAATGAAAACAGAGAAACTAGCAGCACTGACTGTGGGTTCGATCAGGATACCTGAACTGAAGGTCTGCACTACCTTTAAGTTTTATTAGGCACTTTAAACACAAGACGAAGTGGAGTACGACTCGCTTGATGTTCTCAACAGCCAGATTAACAACCAACAACGTCCACAGGCATTTGTTTTCCAGGTTTGGTCTGTTTCACACTGAGACATTCAAACATTATACTGCTGCCATATGGAGCCACCTCCCTCCTCCACACACACACACACACACATCTTACTCCAGAGAAACAGAATCGGCCTGTAGACTCTGTGGACGTTGTACACTACATAGCAAACAGTTTATCCTCCTCAGAGTCTTAAAATGGTGGTGGTGCAGTATGGGTCAGATCCACAAACATGGGCTGCTGTTCACAACCAGTTGACTGGACAAAAACTCTACTGAGCATGCTCTATGGACCCAAAAATGCGGAAGCCAATGGAAGCCTCAAAAGTACATCAGCTCTTCATGAGAGGTTTAGAAGCACAGCATGCTGCAGCATGTTGATCTGTTTCAAGTAAAGTCCTTTTTACTATGGAGGGTTTTAAACAATCTACACAGTGGACCAGCATCAGAGGTTCAGCCCTTTTAAGAAGACTGGAATGAATACTGCAGGAATGTGCTGAACTTTTATGTTTCAGAACATTCCTGTGAAGTCTTTTTAACATACTAAAAATATCTGTGGATCAAATCTGGCAAAGTGTAGCATGGAAAGCTATCTAACCATGCGATTGCTTCCTGTTATCTGAGCCGTCCTATTTCCACTGTTTGATGAGGTGTAATGAGACAGGTAAACCTCCGCTCCCTATCTACTCCACACATTTCAAAGAGATGAGGAGGAGCTGAAAGTAGGAAGAAGAACCAATTTTGAATCAGCCAGGTTGCTTCCACTCCACCGCCTCTCTCCTCTCACAGATCTGAGGAGCAGAGGTTTTAAAATGCTAATCCTGTAGACCTTGATGCCCTGAGGCACCAGCTGAACTAGCGAGGCACATCTCTCCTGAGCTTCCTGTCACTCAATAATCAAACAAACAGGCAGAACCTCCCCATACGCCTCTGCAAACCTCCCCACCAATGATCCCAAAGCACACACGCATGTAGACACACATACATGCAACAGACAGAAACATTGCATCAACATCGCCCTGAGCCATCTGCCTCGGGAAACACACAGGGGCATGTAAACACACTTTCAGTGGTGTGCTCTCTCTGTTCGCATTCAGTACGTGGGATCTGGTGCAATCTGTCACAAGTGACTAAACGTGCTAACTAATGAATCAAAACAATTCTGACCTGTAATGAGCCGTGGTGGAAGGTGTAACAAACATATTAGATACCAACAGTCTACCTGCGAGAGGATGATTGCTGAGGACCCTCTGCCAGGGAGCAGTTTGCTCTTCATTCCTAAATGCTTTAAGTTCCTCCGTAATCACCCCTCCAGTCTGGACTCAGGAGGAGTTCAACAGTTGTATTTGTTTTCAAATGTAAACCAATTCCAAAGCTGGATGTAGTGAGGCGTAAACAGTAGACCACAATGGGAGCGTCCTCTACTTTCATGCTTTCCATGTCTACTGCATGTTTAATCAACTAGGTGAGAAAGTAGAATGTATACCTGGGACTTGTAAGCTGTAGCCTCAGTGCATCATTACACGGCACTGAAGTAGCATGATATCATGCATTTAGTCATTATATGCTAAATTAAAACACCTTTGGCACACTCATTTTTACAGAAGCAGAGAAGGGCTGTGCTCGCAATTGCCGTCATCTTGAGATCACAAGTTAATTATTTCATTATCACGAGAAAACAAAAAGGTCGTCTCCCCTTATTAGCTTACTTATAATGTTCATCAGAGATCAGGAGTGCCATGCCAGCATGCAGGGATGGCGTCTTGACAACTGTAGCAACTGATTTAACCTGAAAATGTCAGCTCAAGGAGTACCCATTATTGATCATGGCATCAGACTGTAATTCAATCAACGTCTAACAGGCAGAACTTGCATTGTGTCTTTCAGTTAGAGATAACATTCAGATCAGTCCTCGTCATTTAAGGAGAAGACTAAGAGATAAATTATCCCGAGAAAACAAGCTTTGTTATCTGGAGATAACGAAATAATTCACTCGGGATCCAGATAACAGCATAAAAAAATAATTGGCGGCTTCCGTACATTTTCACACGAGTCAGCTGGTCACAGTTTCCAAACTCATGGAGCTAGCATAAGTTAGCTAGTTAGCTACAGCTGATCAAATCCGCCAGCGACGGTTCTCATTTCAGCCGGCAGAACTGGCAATCTTCGACTAAAAATTACAAGCTGATTTTGTCTACTGTTGTCCAGATTCAAGGACCCAAAATTACAAATTTCAATTTATATAAAACTGCATTCTTGCAAGTGTTAGATTGGAGAGGGATGGAGCTCTGTGCCAGCCACAGTAAGTCCTGCCGGGCTAGGAGCTCCCAGGAGGCAGCTGTGGTGAACACGGAGCTCATCTGATCCGGGGTGGAAGAGCAGGAGGGTAATCCTTGGCCGGTGCAGAAGGAGTGAGCTTAAAGAAAGAAACAAGACAAAAGTGGACACAAGATTTGGTTAAATGGTCCTGCTGGCACACAAACAGAGAGCAGCGCACGACCTGATTGATGGCGGCAACCTTCACCGTCCCGGATCAATAGCTTAGCGCTCTCCCCCCATCAGCTGTATTAAGCAGTCAGACACAGACGAATCCACAGCGACATCATAATTAGCCTTTAGATTATGGAAATCCCCCCAAACAAACAATTGCTCCCTGAAGCGCCCTTTTTTCAGCATTATCAACATCCAAGGATGAGTTTTAAAGCAGCGTTAATCTGAGCTGCTTAAGCCTCACACACACACACAATATGAGCATGCATTGTGATCTCATTCACTGTAGCACGGATTCAACATCAGGGTTAGCAGGTGATATGGTGCATTCTCATGATAATTTATGTCTATAGTGATGAGCTTTCCACCATAAGAGTCTTCATTCCAGCCCAAAAATCTTAATAAGACCAGGCATGCACATCTATTTAACATCTTTTAAACATATTGTCAGATATTACTTTTACAAAAGCAAATCAAAGAAAAAAAGAAATATTTTAAATTTAAGGTATTTTAAAGAAAATATTTAAAATAAAATGCAGTAAACATGACCAAAGTGGTATTTCTAATTCCATTCCATTGTACCAACAGTTGACAACCTGTAAAGTTGTCAGAGATAGAAAACCCTGCTCAGTAGCACACCAGAGTCCAAGCCGACGGCTTTACTGCTCATGACTGACGTGTACAGAACAGAGTTTGGGTTGAAATGTGTACAATGGAGCACCACCATGTGAGATTTTTGTAAACAAACCAAGATTTGTCTGCCATTCAGTTTCTCACCAAAAGTGTTGAATGCATTTCAGTTCTCATAAAACTATTTTTGTTTCTACATTGTTTCCATGTGTGTTTGCAGTTGTCACAGTTTTACGGGAGCGTGGCAACAAGGGAAGAGGACCCGGACTCAGACAGAGGAGGCAGCAGGATGACTTCAGGGATTTATTGATAAAAAAACTGGAAGGTAGGCAGGTAAGTACAGGTCCAGGTAAACATACAGTCAACAGACGCTCAAACATAAAAGCACAAAGCAAGAGACCAATAAACTAGGACGACCTAACAAGAGGTGAATGAAAAGGGCTGCTTAAATATCTGATGAGGAAAGTGGGAACAGGTGAGCAGGTGGGCAGGGAAGGTCAGGTGATGGGAGGGAAGGAGGGAAAGTCTGAGGGCATCTGGTGGATGGATGGAAAACGGCAGTGAAGGAGCCTGGGGAATTACAAATGAAAGGTGTCACTCTTGACAGACCAAAGACCAACTTCCTTCTGGACTGTTCAGCTACATCACACACAACTAGTGATGGCGAGATGAAGCTTCTTGAAGCCCTGAAGCCTTCCAGCCAAATGGTTCACAAATAGGTTCATTTCTCGAGGCTTCATGTGCACACAAACCCCCCTGCTGGTCAAAGACTGTTAAACAGCCAGATATATTACAGGTCATTTTATCAATTTGTAATACACTCTAGACTGTCCTGCAACAGTGCATCCATGGGAATGACTGCCAAGTAAAAGAAATCAATTCATCTTAATAAATGCATTTCATGTATCGTTCATGTATTCATTCATATAAATAAAATTTCTATTTTTGTTTAGTTCATTATGGGTATGTTACATGACAATACAATGGAATCTAATATTACTTGTCAAATGTTTATCAATAAATAATGTTGTCATCGTCTGAATAACTCATAATGACAGGGGAACAATTGTTTTCAAACTGCAACGCCAACACTAACACACGAAGTGTGAGCGGATCCATTGCGGTATGTTCATAAATCGCGCCTATACTCGAACCACTTCCTGAACCAGCGAGGCTTCGAACGTCATCAGTGACGTCACTCGCCCTAAATGACTCAAGCGTCAATACGCGCTTCACTAAAAACTTCCGGGATTTCTCGACACACGCTCCGAATCACCGGCACGGTACGACCCATCACTACACACAACCAATGAAGCAAGAGAAACCCAATTAGTTTCAGCATCTACAGGTGTGAGGTTAGGTGTCCTGTCTGTACACGCCAACACAGACCTAAGAGGTCCAATCAGCCAAAATAATTAAACTCACCTGTGTAGGTAGGTTACCATGGGCATGCTGAGCCTTTAATTCATTCATTTTCTTTCTCTACAACCTGGCCCACAATGAAATTAAATAGCTTGAAGGAGAGCCTGTGCACATTGAACGTTGTGTTGTAAAGACGTGGCTACAACTGTCCTTCAGTGCATCGTCTTTCTGGAGTTCTCAAAATATCGCAAGAGAAGGTTGAAACCCGTGTTTGATGGAGCAAAATGCGCCCCACGGTGCAGCAGCACTGCTGGCTGTTAGGTCTACTGTGGTGTTTCATATGTTGCTGCGTCTTCTCGTTACAGCTCATACACACATGGCAAATGCTGTTGCAAAACGTTCCACCATCTTTGTTCTTTTCTGTTATCGCCATCACAAAGCAGCTGCTCTTCCTGGGGTCTGCATTAAAAAAGAATCAAAGCATACACAAAACGCAGAACACCCCAAACATCGGGAGGAAGCTTTTGCTCACTGAGAAAACGTGCGAAATGTCTTCACACTGAACGCACCCCAGCTCATCACTGGGCCATGCCTGCAGCACCATGAAATGGTGTCTGAACATCATTGTGTGAAATTGGCTTCCAGTCTAATAATGGAGAACAGATCCCGTTTATTTGTCGCTGTGTTATTGTGAGGAAAGTTTCAAACTGCAGCTTTGAAAACAAAGAGATACATCTGTAATGGAGTGAAACAATGAGTCTATTTAAAGGAACAAGCGAGTGGAGGAACAGAGGGAGGGAGGGCTGAACAATTTACAAGTAAATGTGCTTTAAATCGAAGAGAAACATCTGTAGTTGACAGCATGCCTCCTTATTTCAGCCTTGTAGACACTGCTCATAGTAGTGTGTTTGCTTATTAGCCTCCGGCAGACGAGAAGACACTAATATGGTGCTTTGTTCCATGCTGGTTCTCTGGGAAGCCACTTATTTTGTAGACATGACTTCCCAATAACAGGAGAAGACAAAAGCTTTTCCAAGGCGAGGTGGATTTTTACTGCCCTGACGAGAAATGTGGATATGTAATATTCAGCTGGAATTAAAACACCCATACATTACAGACCGTGGAAGAAAGCCAGACAGCAGAGAGTAATAAAGACAAAGGCAGACAGGTGGAGGTGAAGGCGCACATATACAGTAATGAAAAGACTGCAGAGGATCAGAGGGAAGAGAGAGTCAAATATGCATCAAAGAGCAAAGCGGCTCTTTAAGAGACGACCCTGAGAAAGTAAAGATGGTGACAGAAGGTGAAAAGAGTGATAAAGGCAGAGACTCATGTACAACTAGAACCAAGGGCGTCACTTTGTGCTGAAACGTGGTGGGGAGATAAGGGCTCAGATGAAACGGTCTTCAACATATGTGATTTTAGGCAATGTACTAATGTAATGTAGTTCAACACTGACTCATTATTTTAACCCAAACCATGATCTTTTCCTAAACCTGTGGTTAACATTAGGTTTGTCCACCAAAACTACTTGGTTAGGTTTAGGAAAAGATGATGGTTTGGGTTAAAATAATGAGTGTAATTTCACACAAACAGCGGGTAAAAGTCAGTGTTTGACCCACTCATCCACCCAGGACCTCCTTGCTATGCGGACCTTGTTGCTCTTTATACTACGTCACCTGACTTCCTAAAGGCTTTCGGGCAGAAAACTCTGAAGGCAAACCTCTCCCATGTGCGCAATGCACTGGGGAGGTCAGTATGAGCTCAGAGTAGATAATTACGGCGGGTCGGGGAAAAAATTGCATTTCACTGCATCAAAACAGCAGTCTCGGCTGCTACAGAGGCGACAATATGAAAATACTCAGCATAAGATGCACAACAACGTTGACCGCCACCTGAACTACCAGTCATCCATTCACATTTGCTTCTTCTATATTTACATCACATTGTATGTTTTCTTATTGTGCAAATGTAACAAATGATGCTTTTAAAAGTGATGGGGACAAAATTGGCTGTTTCAAAAAGTGGTTTGGACATGTCCCCAGCGTCCCCAGTGCAAATGACACCTAGGACTCGAACAGATGAGGGTGAGCTCAGGTGAACTCGGCTGACACCCATCAGTATGGAGTACCAGCACCAGATTTGTACCCTCATGAGCAGTCTACCTGCTCCGCTCCTCCATTGTCTTGGAGACTTAATTCCCTTCCTCCTCCTCCTTCTCCTCCTCGAACAGCTGGCGATTATAAATCTGTCTGCAGAGGCAAGACTGAATCCTTGGAATGCTGATTTTTGTTTGGCATCTAAAAAAACTCATTTTTAAAGAAAATTGTGGCATTTTCCACTTCTTGTATAGCTTCTTCCATCAACCCTGCACATTATCCTTGAATTTCCCCCCGTGTGACTTTGCAGTTATGAGTTTCTTTACGGTTTCTCACCGATGAAGTCATATTCTGATGACATCTTAAGTTAGGGAAAACTTCCGACTCAGAAAAGACTTATTGCTGTTGGCAGTCCCACCACAAACTTTATTGTTCTTGCTGTGGTAATGATTCAAATGCAGCTTGTCGCGGCAGATATTTATGGAAGGTGTTACCTGAGGACAAGGAAATGTCTTCCTTACAGGAAGCACACAGCACTAAATCCTCGGTGACATACTGTAGGCTTATATTGTGCTGCACTATATGTGCAAGTTGATGCAGTTTCAAAAAGAATACGAGCCAATGCAACATAATTACAACAGCATAATGCTTAAAATATATAACATGCACAATTAATTCATAATTATATTCCTACTTTTTTTTAAACCTGCCTCATTGTCATTTTCTTCTCAACTATAGACCGTGAAGAAAACATTATTCCAGGTTGTGAGAAGTCAGCCACAGCACCAGGATATTTTTGTGTGTATTTGTGGCTTCAGTGTAGGAATAAAATCCGAGCTACTAGATAATTATAATCATTGTGCTCCCACAATAAGCCTCTGCTGAAGCAAACAAAGGATGGAACTGAACAAAATATTTCTTCCCCTCAGTTTTATTTTTCACAAAGCAAAAACAAAAGATTTCTTCGTCTGTGCCACTAATTCTGCTCTGCCCTCATCTTCTCTTTCATCTTTTTGTCCACTTTATCCTCTGCAGCTGCTATGGATAGCTCCATAATTGCCCCTCATGCCAAGGAGGATTCCAGTTCAGCCAGATAAGTTGTTTGCTTTGACCCATAATCAAGCTGTATCATATATGGGCACTGACATTAACGTTTATTTAAGTATCCAACAAATCAAATATATTTTCTGTCAATGATGCCCTCCTACATTAGAACAAGTTAAAGGGTCTAAAAAAGGACATGACCTCGGTGTCCTCAGTGGTAGCAGCTCATTAGGGTGCCTGCTTTTATCTGGTTATCTAAACCAGAATAAGGACGTCATCATCAGCTACGCTTCATATTCGGTCTTTAACTGAAGCATTCAAGTGCCTCAATCAGATTCCATCTTTTTTATGTCCACTGTGATGCTTTTGGGTCTTGTATGCAGTGGTGAACTGCAACTAAGTACATTTACTCAAGTACTGTAATTTAGTACAAACCTGCTCACCAAGACCTCTAAAACTGTTCATGGTTTTAGGGGGAGTTACTTTCTGGAATTATTTCTAGGCGAACAACAATGTATCCTTCTGCACAGGACTTCTGTGCAGCGTCTCCAGCTATAGGTCAAGTCCCAGATACAGTCGGTGAGCATAGGTTTTGGTTTTGGTCTCTGTACAGGTATGAAGGTACCAAACCTGGCAACCTCGCTATGACACCAAGACTTCAGAAACCTGCACAGTCAGTGTGCCGGCTGTTGTTCACTAAGAAATAGTTCTAGCGTGTAACCCCTTAAACCACGTATTTTTTCACGTTTTCTCCTGCGTGCTCGACTGACGTTTCTTCCCACCCACTACCTGTGAGCGATGTCAGAGTGAGTCAGGCTTTTAGCCTAATCTGAAGTCATACCAAAAAGTACATTTAAAGACAAATATCTTTCATGTAGTTTTACCATTTAGAAACACCACGGAGCGCCTGGAGTTGTAAAGTAATAAAATCTTTAAAAAGAACTAAATTGATTGGCATCTGCATACGAGTCACCCACAGTACCAGGAAAGAAGAGGGAGTATTCATCCAGGAGCAGAGTTTCCACAGTGGAAGAGTAAGTTAGGTGCTGATTTCAGTGTCTATTTTTTAATCTTTTAGTTGGTTTGTTAGGAAACTCAGTCACTAAAAAAGATGTATTTGGTAAAGGTCACCTGTATTGATAAAATGTATGAAATTTAATTAAATGTCAAATAGGTTATTAAAGTAAAAATAACTTCAAACCAATCAAACAAAACATCTCCTCCAAATGCTCAGAACATTAGAGAGCACGTCACAGTTTCTCTGTCTAGCAGCTCACTCTATATTTCAAAGCTATGGACAGCGGTCAGACGGCAGATAACCCCCCTCCTCTCTCTCCCTTCAGGCAACAGAAAACTGGCCATCTGGACCAGTGGGAGGACTGATAGTGGTCTGGAGGTGTGTGTGGTCCGGTGAAAGCTGACCAGTGCAGAACATGCACCCTGTTGGCCTCTGCTCCCTGCAGTCACATCTGAAATAATCTGACGTTAAGAGAAGCCCCCGTGGTCCCCTTGTTTGGACAGTAATCACGAGCCACGACAGGCTTTCATCGAAGGGTCAGTTTAAAAAACATCAGCCCAAAATGAAATCAGCACGCATTAGGTGGAATGAAAGTTGGCTATGATTAAAGCGTTGGTGAACTCCAGTTCAATGAGTACGTCTCAGTCCCTCTAATGAGCTTTGCTACTTGCTAAACACCAACTTCAGCTTCCTATTGCACTTGGAGACAGGGGCCTCATAGAATCAGAGTTACGTCAAGGTAACTTTATTCCTATGTTGTACGTGGTCCGCCTTCCAACGGTGAAGAAAACAGTGAAGGCCATTAGGAATGTGATACACTCACAGCTGGACCCAAATCTGTTCATACAGCAACAGCCAGGTCACCTTCCACCTTTCACCTGGGGGTCTCACAGCCTAACCACACCCCCTCAAGGTACCCCTTCATACGTCACACCAAACCCTCACTGAGACATATCCTTACAATTTGACAGCACAAATGTGAAGGTGGAAGACCATGAAGTGGCCAGTCTTCCACCGACATGTACCATACGGGGGCATGTCGGTGGAAGACTGGCCACTTCATGGTCTTCCACTGACATGCCCCCGTATGGTGTGGCTGCATTGCTCCTGGTGGAGTGTGAACATCTAGTTGACAGTTTGGGCGTCTCGGCCTGTAAGAAACGTTTCACTGGTCGTGACTTCTGGCCGTGAAGTGGTCGCAGCTGTCAGGGCTGGCTGTGACTGCCACTGCAAACACCCCCAAGGTGTCAAATAGATGCTGGAAATAGTACAGTAGTACACAAGTCGATAGCCCTGTCCTTGCACCAGTCCGTGAACGCACAACATGTCCTGTGTGCCCCGTAAGTGGAGGGGGCTCACGCCTTCTGAATTGTGGAAACCACAGCTGGGAGACCTAAATAGCTCAGCTTCTGCCTCTCAGCTGGCAGACCATGTTGTCTCGCCCCATCCTGCCGCCCTGGGTTAAAATGGTGCACACACATTCAGCATCTAGACACTGAACTCTAAAACCTGAACAACTCAAAGGTCAGATACATCTAGAGCAGAGGTCTTCAACAGGGGATCCGCGACCCCTAGGGGGTCAGCAGAGGTACTGCAGCGGGGTCATGACATTTTTGGTTGATTAGACAATTTTTTATATTTTTTTATTTGTTTTCCCCCAATTTTTTTTCACAAATTATAATGTCTTTAAATACACATTAACATGAATCCAACATATTGTAGCGAATGGATAAATGGAGGCAGAAGATGTTATCTTTCAGTCAGAAATGCACACATTCAGCGACACACAGGAGCTCTCTCAAGCTGGGCACCGGTTCACTCACAGCACGAGACTAGCCTAGACCTGTCCCTCCAAGCCTCCTGCACACAAAGAGGAGGACCCACCCCTATCGCTGCTGTGCCAATCACGCGGCCGCATGTTACATGCTGGCTCTGTCAGGTTGCCTGTGATTGGCCGAGAGCCTATTCAGTCCCCAGCTGACTAAGATCCCAGACACAAGGACGCACGCTGCAATATTATTTGAAAAGAAGATACCTTTGTAAAAAAAATAAAACAAATAAATTAAGAAACGACATTTACTTCAACCACGAATCCTTGTGCAATAATTTTTGCAAGATATTCCTGGCTAAAACACTGCAGCTCCTATCCACAACAGCCTACTACTGACGCCAGTATATTATTATGCCAAGTGCATGGACATTGTTATGAGCGAAAATGGATCGTTTTGTAACTCGACCAAAAAACTCCAAAAGCACAAGAGAGATACCCTCCACCTCAGAAACCACCGGTGAAAATGCAAGTGGCGAGGTGGCACCTGCTGCTGATATAAGGGTAAGCGCAAACGAGAGAAGACCCGAAAATATACAGATAATCATCTGAAGTTTGGATTTACCTTCAAAGAGACAGATGGCATTGAAATACCAATGTGTGTCATTTCCTCTACTGTGCTGTCAAACGCCATCAAAGCTGCAGCGTCACTTGGAGACAACCCACAGCCACTTAAAAGACAAACCTGTTGAATACTTCCAAACTAG
>LKNJ01009076.1:0-13247 GCA_002120245.1 Maccullochella peelii | reverse complement strand
TTATCCAATTGTTATGGCATCCCCTAACTGAACATATAATGCCTGACATCGTAGCTTTCGGTGATCGTCTATCGCTAGCTAGCTTACCTCTTACTCAGAAGTTGAATGACCGGAAGTAGGCTGACAAAACGAACGCGATGGCGTCACTCTTGTTGTCGTGGAAAATAAGGTGAATAGCACTGTTAAGTTTTATTATCGTTTCTGATTCTTCACTGCTTCAGTTTGCTGCCTGGCGCTGCAGGGAGGAGGGCTGCTCTGCTGGCCACGCGCCTGGCACAGGATGTGTTTCTTGGAGACACTGTGCTCTTTTAACGATTCAGTTCGGAAAGTCGATGCTCCGACAGCAAAAGCACAGTTCAACACGATCTGTCTCGTTTGCGCGCAAGGAATGTGTGAGGAGTACGTGTGTCTCACACATGCTCACACACACAGAGAGAGAGACGTACGACATGTAAGATGTACATTAAATCCCTTTACGCTGACAAAGTAATCTACTGAAAATATGTTTTATTTGTTGAAAGGCAAATGTCTGCACACCCAGTTTGTGTATAATGTGAAATGTAAACAATTGTTTAGTATTATATGTTAAATATATTAACAGTGTTGACGCTGTATGCTTGACCACCTTGGTCAAACTTTGTAAAACATCAAATACAGCACATTAGAAATGAGCGAAAGTTACTCGTGTTAGGTTCTTCTCTGCAGGACCCAAACACAGGACTTCAGACCAGGTAGGTAAGTGAAGTAAACACCTTTATTGTGAAGCACAAACTGAAGGAAATAGGGAGGAGGTGCTGGGTGGCGTTCCGTATAGGTTTGCCGTGAGGTTCCAGGCGGGTGACGATTTCGGCGTGGGATCTGAGGTCCAGAGAGGAGCAGGCTAGGATGTCCGCAGCTTGAACAGGGGCTGGGATCCAAGGGACGAGACAAGGTGTAGTCGCTTGCTGGCACCAGGATTCTATAGCATAGAACAAACAATGGTAAGCACAGGCACAAACCAAGCACATGGATCTTAGTGTAGCCGTAACATAATACCACTGAGGTGAATAAGACGATCTGGCGCCGAGCCCTCCTCTCCTCAGGCATAAGTACCCCGTCGTCTGATGAAGGCAGATGAGGTACAGGTGTGTACAGCCAGGCAGGAGCAGACAGCCCCGCCCCCTGGATCCCAAACTCCCACAGCACTGAAAACAAACACACTAGTCTATACCGCCCAACACCACTGCTCTTCCATGAATCCTAACAACTTGTCTTTGAGCTGCCATGCTTCCTGGTAGAGATATCATGCAACTTCCTGTCATTTGTGGCAACGCACCATTATTTTGCAAGGGTTTTTTGGTGAGGGTAACAGGGTTCACGTGAACTTAGGCGACACCGATACATTTATATATAAATATATATATATATTTTTTTATATTTTTTAAATAAAATATATTTTTAACAAAAACACAGTTTAGCAATAAGATAACACTTAAAACAATATTTAAATGTGAAATTCTGAACATGTTGCCTACATTTTACAAATTAAAAGTCCTAGTCAAGTAAAAAGATCAAAGGGAGGGACTGGTGAAATACCTCATGCTCTTTTGCATAAAAGTAATTAAATTGATTTAAATAGCATTTATTTGACTTAAATCTGATTTTATTTTAAGGGGAGAAGACACAGTAATCAAATATAAAAATACCCATTTTTTTTAAAGTTTTAAAATAATCTTACTGCTTATTGTTTCTTGGGCACACAAAAGGCACCAATTTCACAGAATGACCCAATATGATAGAGCCAGTGGTCCAAATAAAATATAGGAACATTAAAGATAGTAACATTATTCTAAATATGATTGTAAATAATGTTGTGTATGTCACGTCTGATCACTGTTTTGGCCGATGCCCAGGACGCTTGCTTACGTCTATGGAGTGTGAGTGCGTGCAACAGGATGCTGACTGTAGTTCAATTAATAACAAGGACTTTATGATAACTCCACATAGAACCTTTAAGTAGCCACTTGCAGTTGTAGCAGATGCCTCACTCATCCTGTCCGAGTAGAGCAGCAAGTTTCGCTCTTGTTTGTTCCAAAGTCTTCTTGTCTTCTACTCTTCCCAGAACCTCTGATAGATAAATAGTCTATATTTACCTATCAGAGCTCAGTGAGTGTGCAGGTTGTAATGGAGAGAAGGCAGAAAGAAAAAGGAGACCAGTTTCTTTTTTGCAGTTACCTTACTTTTGATTTTGGGTTGGAGGTGCTGATAGTCCTGCTTTCGGGTTTTATTTTGGTTAGTTTAGTTTAGCACTGTTAAACACTGTGTGGTTGGCCCACTGTCTTCCCCATTCTTCATTTGGCTGGACCCTTCATCTCCCCTTCTTCTGAGTTGTAAGCAATTATTTTTGCTTTACGATGAAGCAGTGTTTGTTTGGGATAACGTAATATGGTTTGTATCTAATTTGCAAAAAATTACATATTGATTATAATAAGATAACACTTATTGATCCTCGGGAGGATAATGGTTGTAATTTGTGTGTGTACAAGGGAGCCCTTTCACCATGGCCCCCCTTACACTGTAGGTGATGCAGTAATGCGAGGATGTCCGCTATGCCACAGTTATATATATATGATGATACCTACACGTCCTTTCTAGGTTTGAAGCTTTTGTTTAATCTATGGACTAAATTCAATTGTACTCTACAGGAAAACCAACTAAGTTAGCAGCTTCTAGGAGTTACGGAGTGGTTCTTTGAGGCATGTAATTCTGTAAATGTGAATGAGTGAGTGAGTGTGTGTGTGTGTGTTGTGTGCTGGGCACGTTTGTGATGGATCACTTTAATGAAATTTGCTCAGTGCTTTTCATCCATTCGCTAACAACCCACCGTTTCCCATCTCTCTCTGTCTTCTGCCCTTTCTACTGACTCTCCTTTATTCTGCTTTCATTTTACGCTGCCTCTGAAATGAAAAAGTATAAATTGTTTTTCCTTCTGATCAAAAGGATGAAAGCATGGATATGCTTGGCTTTGCTGATTGCATTAGATTGGAAGTGAATAGAGCGACACAGATTTGGAAATTCCTGAATCATTTTTCTCACAAAATAACATCAGGCAACAGAGTTCAAAGGGACTGATTTCAATGGAGTCCTTGGCTGATTCACTTTTTGTATGCTGGTGCAATGTTTGAGCTGTCACCACTGGTTAGAGAGACATACCAGGATATATTGTCTTTCAAATAAAAATAGGATCTGCTCCATTGAGTGTCATACATCTCAAATATGACAGTTTGTTTGATTACATGTTCATTCAATTCATTCAAATAAAATCAAACATTAGGCAGCACAGCACTTTAGGCAGCAGAGGTTAACATTTTTGTAGCACAAATGCTTTTAATTAAAACATTACTGTTATATCCATCTATATGGTGGAATGCAGGCAAAGACTCAAAAAACAAACATGCTGTACATGTACTGAGAAATGTTCTTACATCAGGTATGATGACTGGGACAAAGCCTTGTGTTGATGTTACCCAGTTATTCATTTCACTATTGTATGTAAGTTCACCGGACTCATTCTGGGATGTAACGGGTGTTCCACCCACTAAAAAGCTTTATGACCAGTCTCTAAAATGAATTCCAAGAAGGTAGTATTTGAAGAAGTCGAGGGCCAACCTAATCCCAAATGCTTCCTTTTAGTATCAGGACACTTTAGGAAACAGGTGATGGCCTATAGGGCAGCAGATGCCTTTTATCTTGTGGCCCCTCTGAGGCATTCATTTGCAAGACAAACACTTAGGAAAAACTGCTGGGTGTCATGAAAGGCTGCCACTGCCTCCTCAGTCCACTGGACCTGGACAATAGGACCATCTTGACCCAGTCATGTCTTTGAGTGGAACAGCCCTGGTGGATCAATGATGGTAGAATTCAGCTGTCCCCAAAAGCTCAACTGCTTCCTAGTCTGTTGCAATGACAGCACTCAGTGGCCTGGGTCATTAATTATGCTACTGCCAATAACAAAGCCCAGGTATCATGTTTCTGTCTTAACAAAGGCACACAGTAAGGGATTGTTCCAGATATTCTTCCCATATAGCACTGTAGATGACAATGTGTGACACATCACACAGTACCTGATCCATGAGCCTCTAGAGAGTTACACCATTTTGCCATTTTATGAATTGGAGCAGCCCCCATGGTGTCCTGAACGCTGTCAGCTCTCTGGATTGCTGGGTGAAGGGGACCAGACAGTAACCCTGTACCTTACCACTAATATCTATAGTGGTAAGGTACTTTGCCTTCATCTAGCATTGAATCAGGTTATCAATCATTCAGGTATCTGAAGAATATAGAACTTTACAGTATGCTGCCATCTATCGTTTGGAAGACAAAACTTGACCTCTCCTCCCAGGTCATGGCACCCACTTTTTAGGGAGATTCACATGCAGCACCCTGCTGAACGCTGTTGCCCATGGGTGGAAACCTGATAGGTATACAGGTAGGCTTGTCCTTGTACTTTTGTTTTTGTTAGGATCCCCATTAGCTAGACAAAGCATAGCTTGTCTAGAGCAAGACAGGCAGCCTTATCTAGCAATTTGGGGGTGTCGATTATGCTAATGACCTCCTCATGAACAGGTGGTATTCATCAGGTTGAAACAATTGATTTATGATAAGTTTGTGCAGTTAAGAGAGCTTGTGAATCTGACTTGGAACACAGCAAACCTCAGAAAAAAATCAAGAAAGGTTGTGTGAGGCCCATTGTGTGTGGTAGAGCTCATCTGTCCTGAAAGAGACAAACATGACAGTTAGTACTGCTGCACAGAGGGATGATTGTATACAAGGCATCAAGCCAAATCAAACGTCTCAAATACTGTAAATAGTAGCTCTCACACTTTCCTTCCTAAAACCAGAGAAAACACTTCACCTCTCCCTCTTTAAAAGACTCAAACAATTGTCGAGGTGGCCTTAAGCTACACACTGAACCCCAGGCTCCTCCTGCTTAATGGGCTACAGTAGAGGACTGACTGTCCTGGGCTGTGAATGAATATGAAGCAGAATGCTTTGTCAACTCTTCTGTAAAAAAAAAAAAAATCATACTGATGCAGAAATGCCATAAAAATCACACCATAAAAATGTTCATGTGACAGTTTTGACATGTACGTTACTCCAAATTGTTTTTTTTTTTTAAATTGGTGGTTCTAGTTATCACTGTTTTGGATAGATGCAGGGAGAGGCTGAGGATTGGACTGAAGAGCCTGAGGATGCAGAAACAGCTTTAGGCTGCACAGCCCACACAAGGCTGGCACAACGGCTTCTGAAAAGCGTGAGTGGGTGGGTTGGTGTGCATATTTTGTGCACATGTGTTTATATGCATGTATGGGGTGTCTGTGAGTATTTGAATGTGTGTGGACATATGTACTCTGTTGTGCCAATAAGAAAGTCAAGACTTTGTATAATGCAGTGACTAACATGAGGTTGTGTGTGTGTGTGTGAGGGCAGCGTCTAGTGTGTTGACTTATCTCATAAGCACGAAAAGAGAGGATAAGGGTGTACGGTCTCTTTAAGTGTTAGTGTACTTGTGTGTGTCCGAATGTGTATCTGTCAGTTTTAGTTTTTGTGTTTTACACTTGACCATGCCCCACAAATGTCAACTAAAGCATGAAAGATAATGCCACAAATCAATAAAACCTTGGCTTGGATGGTGACAGACAGCCTCAAGGAGACCTGGGTTTTTGGACACATCTCAACTTCTGAACCTTTTCAGGCCTGGCTGATCCGAGCCAATTTTCTATGTGGCTACACCAGAGTGACTGTGAACACAGCACATTGGATGTGTGAACGTGTTAAGCCAGTGGATCAGAGAGCAGCAGTCCTAGCCAGACAACAGGCTGTCACAGATCTTAGGGGACCAAGGACTGAAGGAAAAACCTATTCAGTGCCTGCAAACACAAAACAAGCAATTGGGACAAAAACATTTCTTATTTGCCTATCCTTGGCAATGATTTCAATGCTGACAGACTGCAATGGGCTGAAAATGGGCCTCATCAACCATGTCCACAACAAATCTCAACCTTCCATGTTCCCTTATCTAGTTGTCCTTACATGACCGAACAAGATACTATGTTGTCCTTTTCTGATAATTTTTGAGTTGTAAATAGAGTCAGAAAATGGGTAGATATTATTCTTATTTGACAAAGGAAGCGATGCAGTTGGATACCAACTCAAGGCCACGTAATTTTTACAGTCGCCTTGTTGAGCATAGGTGATGATACAGTGGTAAATACAATATGAAAATATCTCCTCCGTCTTCATCTCTGTTAGAGGTGGAAATTATAATTCACTTTGCTGATTTGAATAGTTTTGTTCAGTTAGTTGAAAGATTCGTAGTCACTTTTGAATTGAACATGACGTCACATCAAGGGAGAGCGACCAAGCTAGTTTAACAATAATAAATATAGATCCCAATGCTAGTTTTGACACTGAAGAGGTTGAAAATGTATACTCATACGCATATGATGTACCACAGCCTTATAATTATGAGCCCGCTGGTATCCAAGAGACCAGGAACAGACAAGAATTAGAAGAAATAACAACCGCCGGTGAGAAAGTTGTGTGAAGAGAACCAGTGGAGAACTGGGCAGGTGTCTGCATGTGACTGGCATTAGCTAACAATAGCTAATGCTGTGTTCACAACAACACAATATTGTAAAGTTTGCTATCACATATCAGGCTATAACAAAACTAGTAGGGTCGTCTAATACTCGCAGTAGTATTGATACTTACCCATAACAAACACTAATGCACAAGTATCAGCTTGTATCAGTCGTATCTCGCATTGCCTATATAATTCCACACTACCTTTTACGGTACTGTACAAATTTAAATGAATGAACCTGCACCTGAAACACAGAACATTCATTAACAGAACATGGCATAGCAAACCTTTATTTAGTCATATGAACTGCAAACATGATGAAGAGAGTAAACTGCACACAATGGTAACAGTAATCATACATCTTTTTATGATCTGAGCAACCAAGCTAGTTTACACAACCCAAGCTGATTTTTCATTAAAAAGAAATTACCATAAGAAACTCTAAGGAAGAAATTTGCCATTAACATTACAGTAACTATTTTCCTAACTGTATCATTTTGATAAATAACTTTTGTAGGCAAAGGATAAAAGCATTGATGTCACCATTTTCCACCATCTCCGCATCAATCTTGCGTAGATGAGATCCCGTGTGTTCATAATCTCAATCATGGCGACATGCTATTTTCGTTGCAACAAGACCAATCCTCGCTACACAGATTTTATTTCAACAATCATGTATTGGTAAATAAACTCACACGGACACTGTATGAGCAACTCTGATCGATGCTGTATTCACTCATGTCGATGATGCTTTGTCCAGTTCTCTTTGGACATCCATCTGTGTAGTCCTCGTTTGGTGTTTCTTCTTTTAATGGCGAACCGGGTGGAGCATTATCGCCACCCACTGTAGTAAGTGTTTGCGAAGTTAGTTTGATCGTCCATGTGTTTTAATCCCTTTACGTTCCAGTTCGCTCCTTAATGACCACCTTAAACACCACACAATTCCCACCCCACAACAGACATCCCCTACCCCCTGCTGTCACTCAGTAATGTTAAACTTGCTCCACTNTATAGAGGTATGTACAACATGGTATGCATGTCAAAGAGTACACAATGACAGACCAAAAATAATACAAGGCACTTAGTAATGTGAAGTGAAATTGAGAAATGAAAGGCAGTTATAGTGAGAGGTCAAGCAGAAGCAGCACGTCCAGGTCTGATATGTCAAAGGCCATATCCAGGTGTGTGTCAAGGGTCCAAACATGATCATTTCATTATTTATTCCTGGAGGGTTCGTCAAAGAATGTCTCGTCAAAGAAAAAAGATCTCCACACCTTAAGAAATGTCTTTTCAGAACCTTTTCAGAAGCTTGATTTTTTTAAAGCTTCAGATTAGACAGCACATCCCTTATTCAGTGGGAGACTGTGAGGGCGCGGCAGCTTCCTTCCATCTCAAAAGTATCTGGCGGCGTGCCAGGAGGGTAGAAAAAGCAACGACTTTATGGCCCCCCACAGGTAACTGCACCCCCTCCGGAGTAATTCCAAACAGTTAAGACTATAGAGAGAGCTTCAAAAATAGCCTTCCAATACCCCTCCAAGTTGGGACAGAGCCAGAACATGTGAATCAGTGTTACATCTGCAGACCTACATCTATCACATATAGGGTTAATTTGTGCGTACATCTTAGCTAGTTCAGATTTGGAGAGATGCACCCGATGTACCACTTTAAATTGAATAAGAGAGTGACGAGCACACATAGAGGAAAGTCTTTGCCCAAATTCCCTTATCAATAGTTGTTTGAAAGTCTTGTTCCCATGCAGTTCTAATTCTAGACAAGGAAGGGCCGTCTAATAATAATAATAATAACATAATATATATATATACACAATATATAAAAAAATGGGAACTGGGTATATTAAAAACATATTTTGTAGGTAAATATTTTCTTAATTGTGAGTAGATTCTGAGTGAGTGACTGACTGCAAGGTTAGTAATGGATATGTTCAATGGTAAAGGCATTGACGAGCCGATTAGAGCTGGTAAGGAAACAGAGCCAGGAAATGTGTCTCCATCCTCACCCAGGTAGGACAGTTTAGCAACTATTAGCATTTGACTTTAACACACTGCATCTTGATGAAGCAGTACAAAAATACACACACAGAGGTATTTACCTTCTGCAGGTTGCATTATGTCCGTTACCTGTTGGTAAAACTCTTAATGGGCATAATTACTCTCTTTAAAGGTGCAATATATGAGATACTGAACATTAATGTAGCAGCAAACAACTATTTGCTATGTAAAGATATAGAAGAGCAATGGCGTCCTGATCAGAGAATGATGTCACGCTCCCTCTGCGTGTGTTGTTCTCCGAGCTGCTCTGTTCTTTGTTTTGAAATCCGGGACGGCCGTGCATGCATGTTAGTGCATGTTAGTACATGCGAGTCCCCCCTTATAAAGAGACAGAGAGTAACCGCCCACGCAGTATTGTAACAGCGAGACGGCAGACTGCAGTTCAAAGTGTTCGGCTGAAGGCATTCATTCATTCAGAGCTCCGATTCTTTCTGTTATTTCCCCCCAGTCTCTCTTCCTTCCCCCTCTCCTCTCTGTACGTTCATTAAGTAAAGTACATTTTCCCTCCAGTCAGCAGTCAACATGAACGAAGAGAGACTATACGAGAGAGGTCGGCACCTCTGCGGCTCGCTGCTGCAGATAGATTGAGAAGCGAGAGTGAAAATAAATCCACTTTTTAATCCCAAAAGTTTAAAAATTAACTCTGAGCTCTCCTCCGGCCGGTAAACGGCTCCGGATCAGAGCAGAATCCGGTGTGACTCCGGGTGTTTATTCCTCCAGAGGCTCCGGCTCTTCCCCCGGGCTCTCTACTCCAGAGCTCCCCAGTGCTCAGCAGCTGTCTGTCGGCAGGCAGCGGCTCTGTCCCTCTGCTCTGCCCGCTCCTCCCCACACAACCCCCACAAAGCCCCACGATACACGTGAATGTTTGACTATAGTTGAATATTTACTATTACTATTTATTTACAGACTAGTTATAGGCAGTTTTCTGCGCCAGCAACAGCAGCGAGAGGCAGCGGGTAGAGCCAGAATATTTTCACATCTAACTCTGTGAATTAAGGGTTTATTTCGACCAAACCAGAGCTGGTGATTGTTGGAACAGTAGAAAGACTAACCAAGGCAGTTTTGGTGAGTTTTATTTTGTTTCTGTCGAGGTAGAAGTGTGTTTTCAATCTGCGAGGTAAAATGAGTGTTTTTGACAATGGGGTTTGGTGGCTTTGAGGTGAGAAATATAACGGCTGTTTCTGGTTAGGGGGAGGTGTGGCCAACGTGCCAATTTGTTTTGGTCTGAGATGCTGGTGCCAGTGCGACATCTTGTGGCAGCAAATATCGTATATAGAACCTTTAATTACTAGCTTTTCCAACTTTCACACGGCTCGTCTGTTTTCTCGTCTCACTAGAAGAGAGAACTTACATAAGAAGTGAAAGCTAATTGGTCCTTTCATTTGCAACATCAGCAGAGCTCCGCCTCCGCCATTCTGGACTGTAAAGTATGTGGTACGCCAGTAAAACATCCCGCCTAAAATTGCCTTACGAAGGTAAAACAAAATTCTTTCTATTCTATGACCACTGCACCCAATGACCACTTAAAGTAACTTATAATCACATTATAATGCATGAAAAATGATTATAATAAGCCTATTACAACTATGAGAATTCTAAAACACTATGATTCTTGTAAGAACAAATGTCAGTGAGTGACCAGCTATTATGCATTATGATACTTGACCTTATAAGTCGTTAAAATGAGTATATTATGATTGTTATAAAGCATTATGAACATTTATGAATGCTTATAACTATAATTATATAGTGCTAGAGTCAGATTATAACACATTATTATTATTATGTATGTTTATAATGCATTATAGACATTGATCCCAGTTTGGGATCCATTCTTCTAAACAACTCAATAATCACATTACAAAGTGGACACAATTAGGGATATCGCAAGAATCAATACATAGATACCAACTCAATACCAGCATTTTGAAAAAGATACTAATACCAGAGTTTTTAGTTATCAGTAATGCCTCACTCTATAACTTGTATTATTCTAATATAGCCAGAGTGTGTTTGTTTAAATGCTGAATCACTTAAAGTTTCAGTAATACTTACGAGATTGCAAACCAAAATGAGAGCACATAATCACACAGTTGTATTTGTTGTTACAGCAAATCATTTCATTCAGTTCCTCTAATTTGAAATGACTATGTTTTGGGCTGCTTTGCTTTCTACTTGATGGCTACAGGCCAATATTTAATTTGTAACTCTTATTCTAATGCAGCCGATATGCTTAAATAATGAAAAACACAAAGTTTTCATTAAATTGTTAATGTTTATAAAGTTTTTAAATACAATGGTTTTGCCATGGTATCAAATCAGGTATTGACAGTAGTGGCACTTCAGTGGTAATTTTAGTATGGTAAAAAGTCTCCAAAAGCATGCACATCCAAACGTGATGAATACTAGCTGCTGGACAATTCATGTGCCGGACTTTCTTCATGAAACAAATGCAGACACACCTTCCAAGTGAACGGTCATGGTGTCTCTGTAGGTTCTGTGCTGTTCTCCCATTTGGTCCCATTGTCGTTTTCAGTCCAAAATGGCGACCGTGCTACCGCAGCGCCATCTAGCAGTTTTCAAAAAAACACCACAGTTTCGCCTCTTTGCTTCTATACTCTTTGGCTTCACTGTACGTGGTCGCCTTTACATCCCGCCCCTCCACCTTTCTGATTGGGCTGACAAGTTGGTAACAACCAATACAATTAACAAAATGTCAAGATGGACAACCTCATGCCCTCTGGGATTAGGTTGTGAGCTTACCACGCTACTCTTATGTGTACAGTAAACAAACTATTTGAATTTCAATTAACTTTATTAACACAATGACAAAGATTTGTTTATCTACCTGCAGCATTTTTTCGTCACTATGAACTGTATTAAACACTCCATTGAACTGGTTTTAATGTAATACTTTTTAAACATTTAAAATGATTCACTCTCTCTATTTGTTTACATATTTATTTGTCTAAAATTAATGATTTTTAGACTGGGCTACATAAAACATAATGTTATGTTATAATAACAGGGAAAATGTTTTCTTACCTGATATCGCAAATATTTTTGCAGGATATAAATTCACTTCACTTTACTGCTAACCAAACAGATCCCGTGTGACCCATCCTCTGTGTCCATATTCCAGTCTTTTGTTCTCCGTTGACATCCCAAAACTCAAATTTGCTCAAAATAAGAATATGGCAGGCAGATGTATAATAATCCAGGTTATAATCTAGGTAACAGCCATTACTAGTGGACCGACTGAGAATAACAGTCTGAGCCTGTCAGTCGCAAAAACTAGCACTTTTAGTGGACGGACTTTGATGGGTGCAGGTGCCCACAAGGATTACGTTGCAGCCATTGCCTGAGGCGATCTACTGGACCAACTTTTGGTACCTATTAGTCATTTAGACCCCAGAATTTGTAAAAAATAATTACCCTTTGTTGCATGAGAGCTATATTTATTGTTTGTCCATGTTCAGTGATTTCTCCCTTGTTTGTCCAGGAGTGTTGACACTGAGAAAATGTTAAGAAGGCTTTATTTTGTCATATGCCTTTTTCTGCCTAGACTTTGACCAAAAATTAAAGGGTGTTTGTTGCTTCACTCTCATTTGTATTATTCTCCGTTCTGAAGCCTTGCCTACAGTTTCTGCTGCACTGCTCTCTTGATTGCAATGTTTTCCTGACTTTGCCTTTAGTCATTTTACTTTTGTCAGATTCATTGGCATGTATGTGCTTTTATTCACAGTGACATCGCTGATTGGGTGTGGCCAGAGGCGCAACTGAAAGTTTCAACCTCAAGAGCAGTGCAGCTTTGTAGGCTACTCATTAAAAAAAGACTATACATTATTTGATGTAATGAAAATAGTTTGCTAAATTTGTATCCAGAATTACTGAGTTTGAATGTAAAAGTACACATAAATATAAAACTATTAAGATTTACCTTAAAATTACAAAGAAAAACATTAAATTTGTTAGTATAGACATAAACCTTTATATAATATTATAATTATTGTCATTTTACATAAATGTGTATGTAATTTAAGAAAGCAGAAAAAATAGTGTTTTAATAATATAGTCATTTTTCCGTACAAACATGACAAATAAATGAAATTTGTCATTATTACAGTTTTGTATACAATTTTTAGTTACAACAGAGAGTTATTTTCTGTAAAGTTTGGATTTTTTTAAACTAATGTAAGAAAAATTCTTAGACCCATCAATGATGAAGATCACATGGTTTTCCTGCAGAACCAGTTCCTGTAATTTACCATTTGGAATGTCGTCTTTTATTAGGTAACACTGATCCTGTCAAAATAGGACTTTAGTGTTGTTTATATCATAACATCAAAAAGCAGTATTTGATGACAGACACCAGTACTTATACTTTATAGCAACCATAATGTCATACAATTGTATTTATACTGTATATCATTTTTCAGGGAGGCAGACACAAGCAGAAATGTGATTGAAATTTTATTTTATTGTTTATTTGATTCTATTAGATTTCCAATAAGCCTAATGTGCATGTCTTTGGACTGTGGGAAGAAACCGGA
>LKNJ01009075.1:0-12693 GCA_002120245.1 Maccullochella peelii | reverse complement strand
GCAGGCCATCCACTGCCCCCGTGCTGCTGCTCAGCAGCCGCTGCTGTTATTGTTGTTTTTGGACTTATTATTAGTATTCCTACTACCACATTGCTATTACTTTTATTTGTATTAACATTAATACTATTTTCACTACTGCTACTTAGAACTGAACTGCGCTGTGATACTGCATACTGCGCTGTGATACTGCATGTTCGCTTTCCTCATGCGCTCTCTCTCTCTCTCTCTCTCTCTCTCTCTCCCTCGCTCTCTCCTTCCCCTCTCTCTCAACCCAACCGGTCGAGACAGATGACCGCCCACCCAGAGCCTGGTTCTGCTTGAGGTTTCTACCTGTTAAAAGGGAGTTTTTCCTTGCCACTGTTGCTTGTGCTTGCTCTTGGTGGGAATTGTTGGGTCTCTGTACACATAAGGAGTCGGTCTAGACATGCTCTTTATGACAAAGTGCCCTGAGATAACGTTGTTATGATATGGCGTCATATAAATAAAACTGAATTGAATTGAATTGAATAAGAGCAATACACAAGCAACCATCCAGAAGCAGGATTTGAATGATATGGGACAGACTCGAACAAACGTATGGCTCAGCAGATGTGACAGAAGATGCTCTGTTCAAACGAATTGAGACCTTTCCAAAAATAACAAACTGAAATTATTCTAAACTAACAAAGTTGAGCAATCTACAGTCAGCCAAGGATGGCGGAGACTTGCCCGGACTCTCTTTCGTTGACACGTCAAAAGATGTCAACCCTATTGTACAGAAGCTCCCATTTCGTCTGCAGGAAAAGTGGGCGTCAATTGGTACATCCTACAAGGGGCAATATCGTATTCCCTATCCTCCAGACATGGCTCCCAGAACCGAGAAGACAGTTTGGAAGTCAAACAAACATCGGGAAGTCTCTGTCGGCAACACAGAGACATTTCCCAGAGCCATTTCTGGTATTGGTGAGATCTGACGACTGCAAAAACTGTCCCATTCATAGAAAACCGCACCTCTACATAAATGTTGTGTATTCCGAGAAAAGCCCATTGAAGATTGGAAGATGTTCTTAAAAGAAAATAATGTGTGCTTCAAATGGTGTTATTCATAAATTCAGTAAAGCTTCAATCATCATCATTCAAGTGGTACAAGAGGAAGTCTACGGCCAAGAGATGAAATGCATCCAAAGGCACACTGCCTTTTGAGAGTCGGAGACCGCCTCCACCATTCAAGCCTGTATCAGAGTGAAAAGACTCTTTTGATTACTCCTGGCAAACATCACATTGCAGCTTTAATTGTCAGACACCACCACGAGCAGATCCACCATTAAGGTCGTCTCTTTACAGAAGGGGCTGTCCATTCAGCTGGATTTTGGATAGTTCGTGGGAAGAGAAAATTGAGTAGCATCATCCACCAATGCGTAACTTGCAGACGGCTTAGAGCTCCACTTAACATCCACAAAATGGCTAACCTTCCAGCAGATCGTCTTTCAACAGAGCCTCCCTTTACAAATGTTGGGTTAGACGCGTTTGTATGGAGGACCACAAGTGTCACGGAAATAGTAATAAAGCATTTCATTGATTAAGTAATTGTACAATAAAAATAGGCATTAGTAAATGTGTTTACAAATGTATTTATTCATCTATAAATAAATAGACTAAATTACTAAGTTATTCAGTATTTGATATTTTAATGGGCAATAAAAAGAGGAATTATGAAAAGAATTTACAAATGAAATATTAATCCATCAATAAATAGTTCAAATTAAAAAGGGATTTACAAAAACAACATAAAACAGTCAATAAGTACATAATTTAAAAATACATTAATGAATCCATAAATAAATAATGGAATTTAAAAATCTATTTGAAAATGCAGTTTAAAAAGAGAAATAAATAACTGGATTCACAAATTGAATTAATGCAGATTTTAATCGGGCATTTAAAAGGGCAATTTCCCTTTCCATTTGCATTCCCATTACCCCACTGCTTTTTCTTTTCCTATTAGCTATTCGGTTTGCTTAGTCATTTACCTTCTTCTTTTAGCCTCTCCATTTAGCCTTTCCGTGATACTTTGGGCCTTGCGCTGGTAAAACGAGGTCAAACAATGCAAATTAGCCATGGGATGTAACAAGCTCTCTGATTGGTTATGACGTACTACGTCATATGCAGACGTATGACATGGACGTCGGAAGGATCCACCAGTAAAACCAAAAAGAAGATAAAAAGTAGAAGGAGAAAGTGGTAGAGGAAGAATTGCGCATTTGAAGCACTGAAATGGAAGAAACAGCTTCTAACAACACATGGAATAACACAATAAATGCCATAATTTCTTTTGCTGACTTTGTTGACAGTAATGTTCCAGTTGACTCGAGCTGTGTCTCAATTCAGGGGCTGCATCCTTCGAAGGCCTGGCCTTCGTAGACCGCGAAGGCCGAACTGAGCGTTTGTTAAATGAGACGGTCTGGTCTACAAAGGACGTCACCAGATGAACCCGCCATTACCCCTGCGTCACAAGGCGCCGCTCCCGTCGCCTAGCAACCATGACAGTTGCACTACCAGCACACAGCTAGCGCAGCAAACTTAGTAAAAATGAGCCAGTATACAAATACAATACAAATATTATACTTTTTACTCCACTACATCTAGATAACTGTTGTTACCAGTTACAATGCAGATTCAGATTATTAATACAAAATATAAATTCATAAACTAGTAAATTATGTATAATTATAGATTAAGCTACCCAGCAGTAGGCCTATATAAAGTAATTAAAATCATCTCCACCTTTACCAGCTGCAACAATATAGTGATGAATACATTAATGGATCAATATACCTATAGTACTGTCTTTTATCCTTGCCTCTTTCTGAAAACATCTTAGTGACATGGCAGCTTTGTTGTAAATAGTTAAATATGTATGTAAATAGTAGACCACTGTAAATGAAATAAACAATGTATTCAGCAATTACTTTATTTTAATTCATTCATTATTTATTTTTCAACAAATCTCTCAAGTAGAAAGAACAGCCTGTCCATCCTCTCTCTGTTTTCCTGTGCTCTCCTCTTCTCTGCCTCTCTGCAACCTCATATCATCTTTAATGAGCTGCAGAAGCTCATCTTATCTCTCTCTTTCTCGGCTCTGGCTGGCTTTCCTCCTCCTCCTCCTCCTCCTCCTCCTGGTCACCCACTGCTGTACATGGCCCTGGTGTGTCCTCAGGAATGGAGGCAATTAGGACAGAGGGGGTGGTGGATTGCCTCTGTCCCAACACCTCATCCATGAGGACAAACCATGGCCATCACAGAGAGAAAAAAAGAGAAAAGGAAAAAACTTATCAATCATGTTATCATGTGTTAACACACCAGGACAGACACAAAATCCCTGAGAAATCATTTACTTGGAAACCCTATTTTGGATAAAAAAAAGAAAAAAGGTGACAGTCACAGCTTGCATCCAAAAAAAAAAGCACAGAAAAGGTATTGCTTGGTTACTGGTTGCCTTTTAGTATGGGCTTTGTATAGGATGAGGGCTAATTTAACTGTAACCTTAAGCACAAGATGATCAAATGGAGAAGTTACAAATGGACTATTGTTGCCTTACCTCCAAGCTACATTAGCTGAGTTCTTTGCCCCTGTAAAGAGCTTTTCATTCTCCCCCGAGCCGAATGAACTGAGCAGTATGCTCCTTGCTTCCTAAAACAAAACGAAATGTTAGAGCAAGTTTTGCTTCACACCACCAAACAGCAACTTGAGTAGCAAAATAACCAAGTTCAGGTTAGCCATGTAATCAATCCCAACGTCTGTACTGGACTTTGAAAGTGATATTCAACTGTCTGAAAACCAAGCAGGGTATGGTAAGATATAAGTCAACCTTTGAACCTCTTAATGCGGTCAACCGAGCTACAGTAAAAGCAGCGGTGGCTCCGAGTAACTAGCAACAGCAGTTAGCATCCCTAACGTTATGTAACTTAGCCTATTATTTTAACAAAAATTTTAGGTTTTAACATTTGTATCATCAGCTATTTGAGTGGGTTGAAACCCAATAATTACATTTAAAAGTGTACTCCTCCTCCGCCACCGCTGCTGACTAAGTTTGGGGACGGCATTTCTACTGCGCGCAATGAATCTTGGGATATGTTGGGCCGCAAAGGATCCAGCTGTTGGATCCTTCAAATCCGGGAAAAGAAGGCCGCATTTGTCGGTCGCATTTGAAGGAGTCTTCGAAATGGGACAGCCTTGTCGCGCCGCAACTTTCTGTGCATTCAGACGAGATGACTTGAAAAACAGTATCACTGACGAGGAGTTGGACGTGATTGTGTCTGACATTCATCGCCCCAGCACTGGCTAAAAGATGATATTGGGTCACTTGAAATCAAGGCAACTTTTTGTCAAAAGTATGAGCGCTTGACTGCTTTGTACAGTGTTACTGAACACAGACAGCAGAGTGATCAACATATTTTTCCAGCAAAACATATTGTTCTTTTAATTTTGTTATAGATAATTGCTAATAATCTTGGAAGTCTTGAAAAAACATTTTCAAACTGGACAATGTATGTATATTGCAGTGAATAGCACTTTAGCATGCACTGCACAATTAGTCAATCAAAAGTTTGGTAAAGATGCAGACAATGACCTGGGGTCCTGTTAAAATGACAGTAGTATGGTCCTTCAAAAAAGCAACATCTGGCATATATAGTTACATTTTCTACTATATAGTTGAAATGAAAAATTCTAATCCCAGTTGTTTTTATTAGTTATCAGCAGTGTGTCAATGAAAAGATGACAATGACAAGTGGATGGTGAAATGGACCTGCTAGTTTTTTGACTAGCTGTTTTTTTTAAAGAATTGAGCAGCTGTGGAGGGATATATTTGAAAATGTCCTTGATCTCTTCTATACCACTTTTCTTCACCTGGAATCTGAGGGATGGCTTAATCCAGACAAGGAGACAGACCTCTATGCTTTACATAGATGCTACATGCCATATATCCAGTCACATCTGCAACAATTCCAGAGAGCATGGAACAACCACTCCTTAAGATCAGCCAGAAACCAGCCCCCTCTGCAGCTGTGGTTGAGCAAAGAAAGAGATGTGAACAGGACAAACTTTTGTCAGGTAATTTTTGTTAATCAATATACAGTAGTGCCTTTACTTATTACAAAATATGTAACCTTACCTCACCCTGTGGGTCCACCACCTGCAGTGTGGGGATACTCACGAGCCCCCGGCTGAGCGCCGCTGTGTTGGAGTTCTCCTCAGGGAGAGGCTCTGACTGTTGTTTGTGCTTATGCACCAAACAGCAGTTCGGAGTACCCAGCCTTCTTGGAGTTGTTGGGGACATGGAACAAGAGTGCAGCCGAGTGTGAAGCGGTTGGGATGAGAGTCAGCACCTCCAAGTCCGAGGCCATGGTTCTCTGCCAGAAAATGGTGGATTGCCCCCTTTGGGTTGGAAGTGAGCTGCTGCCCCAGACAAAGGAGTTCAAGTATCTCGGGGTCTTGTCCACAAGTGAGGGTAAAATGGAGCGTGAGATGGACAGGTGGATAGGTGCAGCATCAGCAATATTGCGGGTGTTGTACCGGACCGTTGTGGTGAAGAAGGAGCTGAGCTGGAAGGCAAAGCTTTCGATTTACCAGTCAGTCTACGTTCCAACCCTCACCTATGGTCATGAGCTTTTGTTAGGATCCATGGACATTTATCTAGTTTTGTTTATGTTAGGATTTTATTTGGAAGTCATGTCTTGTGTTTTTTTCCTGTGTTCCTGGTTCCTGTGTGTCTCTGCCCTAGTGTCTTCCCTTGTCTTGATTGTCTGCTGATTATGTTCACCTGTGTCTTGTTACTCACCTGGTGCTGTTTCCCTCGTTTGTGTCTTGCCTATTTATACCTGTCTTTTCCTTGTGTGCTTTGTCGGGTCATTGCCTTCTGTTGCCTATGGTTGTATGTTCTTCACTCCACGTTTCTTGTTGCCTGTTCTTTGTTCCACGCTTCACACTCTGAGTTGTTCCATCACAACCTTTGGACTTGACTTTCTTGCTGGATACCTCTCAGTGCTCCATATGAGTCTTCATGTTTTTCTGTTTGGACAATTCCTGGTTGTATGTTCTACTCACCTGTCATCCTTACAAACAATAAACCTTTAAACTGCTCCTACCCTCTGAGAATGTCTGCGTTTGGGTCTACCTCCTGCCACTACCGCCCAGAACCTAACAGCTTTGGGTAGTGACCGAAAGAATGAGATTGCGGATACAAGCGGCCGAAATGAGTTTCTTCCGCAGGGTGGCTGGGCTCACCCTTAGAGACAGGGTAAGGAGCTCGGACATCCGGAGGGAGCTCAGAGTAGAGTTGCTGCTCCTTTGCATCAAAAGGAGCCAGTTGAGGTCGTTCGGGCATCTGATTAGGATGCCTCCTGGACGCCTCCCTTTAGAGGTTTTCCAGGCACGACCAACTGGTAGGAGGCCCCAGGGTAGACCCAGAACATGCTGGAGGGATTATATATCTCATCTGGCCTGGGAAAATCTTGGGATCCCCCAGAAGGAACTGGAAAGCGTTGCTGGGGAGAGGGACGTCTGGACAACCCTGCTTAACCTGCTGCCACCACGACCCGGCCCTGGATAAGTGGAAGAAGATGGATGGATGGATGGATGTAACCTTAGCAGAAATAAAAAGGAGTCACTTTTACACCTAATAAACACTTAAGTTCCAGGTAGATGATGAATGCAGAGTTGTCTGGAGAGGGCTGCAAAGACCTGTGACAGATGGAGTTCACATTCCTGAGTTGGAGCTGCCCCGTGCCCTGTCTGTGGCAGAATTGGCAACACTGCCAAATCCAACTGTACCATTGCCAGAGACAATACCAACTTACATTGAGACAGTACGCATTCTTCGAGAAATGCTGGATCATGTATGATGTCATACAGATAAGAGTACTAGTGATTGACCATTTCTAACTTGTAGTTAGAGCTGATATAACTAATATTTGTGAAAGTGGTCACTGGTAGTGAGGATTTCACAGAAAAATATCACTAGACTCTGCAGTTCCCTTCAGCTCTACTGAGCATTTCAGCATCTAACAACTCATTAATTAAGGTTTTGTTGCAGGCAACTTCTGTTATTGAGTTACTTCCAGCCAAAGCAAGCAGCTGTTTTCAGGAGAAAAGCACTAAAAACACACTGTAAACTACCTGCCAATCATCAAACAGCAGACAAAGTTATCAAGCCAGATATTGTTCTTGGCAGTTGAAGACCAAAACAGAGCTAAAAGGAGAGTGAATATTGCACTGGCATTCAGCAGGTGAACAGAAATACCAATACAATTGGATAATGATGTTACTTTGTGTCTGCTGAGTGTGTAAATAAGCAGCTGCTTGCTATCATGTTCAACATATAGTTATTAAGGTGATAATAAGTGAGTGTTTTGTTTACAGCTTGTTGCACTGCCCCCAAGTGGCCAAAAAAAGATTTGATTTGCCTGGTCTGTATATTCAAATTCAGCATGGTTGTAATGATTTGGTAGTTCCCACCAACCTGCAATCCTGTTCATATTACACATACTCATGTACAATGTCAATGTCGGTATGCTTGGGTGGGAGGGTTAAAAACCTGGTTGCTATCCCAATTTAAGATTGTGGCCAACAGCTGTGCTTTCAGCTGGCCCTTGTTAGTTGTGACTTGCTTAAACTCTGGCAGTAAACCTAGCAAAAACATTTCATCCGGGTCATTGGGTTCAATAGGTGTCTTAAGAATGTCATATAGGTCTTCGGTAGAGATGTTCTGTGGTGGATTTGGTCGCTTCCTTCATTTGAAACTGTAGGAGTGGACCCCCTCATCTCTCTGCTCTCTCACCTGTCTCTCCTCCCCACCATTTCCCCTCACCTCCCTCTCCCTCTCTGCTCTCTCCCCACTTTCCATATTTACTCTCCTCTCATCTTCATCTTTATCTTCCGCTTCCATGTCTCCAGGCCTTTCTCCTCCCTCCTCCTCCTCCTCTATCCTCACTACATCTCCCTGGTCGAGGCTGCTTTTAGAACTGAAAATAGACAAACACTCATGTCAAGTGGGAGACGATATTATACACTTTGCACATTATTATTTAGTACGTCTTTTAAGAGCCACCTACTCATTTCCTTAAAAAGCAATTACTCCAAATGCACATATACTCAGTGGTGGAAAGTAACTAAGTACATTTACTCAAGTTCTGTAATTGTGGAAAATTTTAAGGTACTTTACATAAGTATTTCTTTTTTATGATACCTTATACTTCAACTCCACTACATTTTGTAAGCCAATATAGGTTAAGCTACCCAGCAGTATATGAAATAATTAAAATTAGCTCCAAATTTATCAGCTGCAACAATAAAGTGATTCACGTTCGCATGAGTGAAACACATTCATGCATCAATAATTATAATCCAGTAATATAATATATATTAATCTGAAATGGACTATTTTGCATAATCACTCCTTTTACTTTTGGTACTTCTAGGCCTTATTTTTGTACTTTTAGTTAGGTAATACTTGTAGCAGAGTATTTTTACACTGTGGTATTGCTACTTTTACTTAAGTAAAAGATCTGAATACTACTTCGACAGCTGCATACACTATAACTGATCCTACCATCTTTCCCTGAGATGTGGCAGCAGAAACCACATGGATTTCAGTTGTCTCCATTCCTTCCTACCACTCCCCTCTGACCCACTGAGTGGCACAGTTTTTCAGATTCTATTAAAAGTGTCACGCAGAGATTTCCACTTGTTTCTGCATTGCTCAGGATCTGTTAAGAAAAGAAAAAAAAGATTATTATTTAACAGCAAAGACCATGTTCCTAACCTATGTATATCTTTTGCAGATACATGGCATCAGGGGATTCCATGCATTCAATGGCCTACAATTACCGAATGGGGGTGCAAACAGTGTCAGACTGTATCCTGGACACCACCAGGGCCATTGAAAAGCACATGATGCACCGCTTCCTCCCTCAACCAACCAAAGAAACCACTTTGTAAAACCTAGCTAGCAAGCTAAGCTGAGCATCCTGACAGAAAACACACAAAAATACATTTTCTTACCACAAACTTCCAGCTCCCTGGCGATCTCCCTCCAGCCAGCTGCCACCTTATTTAGGTTTTTGTAGTGAAATTAGGCGGCAGAAATAAATAGAGACAGGGTGTCCGACAAAAGTTTGGCTCAAAACGTCGCGCTGCGCTCGCGGCCAGTTAGGACATTCCTATAGAAAACAATTCAATCAAACTGATTTTGTCGCTGACGCTCGCGTCGCATTCAGTTAGGACACGGAGTAAGCTACACCAAAAGTTGGTGTCCAAAGAAGAGCATTGCACATTTGTGCTTTGAATGAGTCAAAGTCTTTGTGGACTGGCAATCTTAAAACAATGTTACATGTGTTTGTTTCTGGAAAAATCTTGCCCGACTCTTCTGGAAGGATTTCAGTAGTGGGCTGAAAAAGAAAGCCATTGGGAGGTATAGGCAAAATCCAGCACATTCTCCATGGACAAGGGGGCACATTCTCCTTCTAGAATGAAAATTGAGTTGAAATTGTATCATTTAATATAAATGTTTTTACCTATAGACTCTTGCAAGTGTTCTTTCAACTAAAGTTATGGGATTCAAGTTTAGAAAATCTCCTTAACATAGTGTTCATATTATAGTTACTGAGAAAAAAGTTGGTCCAAATCTACATAGTCTGATCTGTTGACCACAATACATTTTTGTACATTCAGAAAGGAATTTTAAATTCATCATGTGTTGCAATGAGTAAGGTGAATGATTACAACCCAATTTATATTCCATTTAACAATAAAAAAATAAAAGCTTATTATATTTAGGCTTTATTTTATAAGGGTTTAGTACCTTCAACATCGATGAGCCAATCTCTCCAGAAGCAGATAGTCTGGTTTTCTATCCAAAGTGGCGTTTAGTACAACCATAAACATAAATACACTTGATTTCCAACGTGATCCAGAACCAGATATAATCTAACATAAAATCAACCCTTACTTTTTCAACCACAGCTCCTACATACATAACCTTTGTTAAATGTGGCGACATGTGGGTGGCTAAAAGATGATAGTTTCTTGTCCAGAGTTAATTAAAACACAACGGAGTCCAGCTATTAAGTGATGATGCACTAGTTGAAGTAAATTTAGCCATATGATGTCAAACATGATATCATTTGGCAAGGTTATAGCCATTTCCTTTAACGTTGTGTGCACAAATCTAACGGGGCAAATTTGGCTTGACTGTTTGATCGTAGTACTGTTGTACTAGCTGGTTTAAGGTTTATGCCAACAAGGCACATATTATGAAACCTTTCTTTGAACCTATAACGTTAATGTTAAAATCAACACCCTGAATAGCCCCTTTCCATGACAAGGGAGAGACACAAAGATAATATGAGCCTTAAGTTTTTTAGTGACATAGCCTTAGACATGCTAAGATTTTAAGTTATGTCTCTACAGAGAGTACACTGGAAAATATCGGGAATAATGGATTGGAACGAACCATTGTTAAGTCGTCTTCTGAGATGATTAATTTGGCCCCAGCCTATTCAAATCCCGCGGAGGTGGCGCTACAGGAGAGATGATTCTTACAAGAGGGAAACACTATTTGAGGGGGAAACAGACTTTGACATAAGACCTTGATAGCCATCTCACCATGGGGGAAGAGCATACTACTTCTTAACTTCTAACGGTAGCTAGCTAGTACTGCTAGGACTCACAAGCTAATATAACCCCATAAGTAAAAACTCTAGCCAAATACATCTAAGCATTGTATGTTGCTCCCAAATGAGCGGGATACATCGAGTGATGCTAATGTTAGCCGTGCATATTACCTACCGTCAACAGGGTGTCTTGCCAGGGTGGGTGCCAAAATTGAGGGTGTCTCCACTGGTGCAACACTCTCTGAAGAACGGCACTCCATTTCACTGGCAATGTCCCTTAAAATTCTCTTAAAATGTCCAACAGTGACATATCAAGAGAGAAAGCCAAGGCAAAATGCCCTAGTGCAAACACATACATTTCCTAAAAGGGTCTTCTTGGCGCCTTAACAGTGTTGGAAAAGTTAGTCAGGGTTTGAGGCGGTGCAGCTCTCCAGTTATTTATTTCTCTTTTTAAACTGCATTTTCAAATAGATTTTTAAATTCCATTATTTATTTATGGATTCATTAATGTATTTTTAAATTATGTACTTATTGACTGTTTTATGCTGTTTTTGTAAATCCCTTTTTAATTTGAATTATTTATTGATGGATTCATATTTCATTTATAAATCAATTTTATTCTATTTATTTATAGATTAATAAATACATTTGTAAACACATTTACTAATGCCTATTTTTATTGTACTTATTACTTATTAATCATTGAAATGCTTTATTACTATTTCCGTGACACTTGATCCTCCATATGTTTGACCCTTGGGAGTGTCTCCTCAGGTCGGACCAGAGGAGGCCTTTCACACAGTAAACGATGGGCTGTAATCTTTACATGTATGAGCGTAACAGCCGTTCATATTGAAGTCATAGAGTCCCTTGACACATCCAGCTTCATCAACGCACTAAGGCGCTTTCTTGCTGTGCGCGGGTCAGTCAAACACATTTGTACGGACCATGGCACTAACTTTGTTGGTGCCTGCAAGGACTTGCCAAACATAGACGCCACAACTGTGAAGACTTACCTGTCAGACCAAGGTTGCTCTAGGACCTTTAATCCTCCGCATGCTACCCCTTTCGGTGGAACATGGGAAAGAATGATAGGTCTTGCAAGGAGAGTTCTGGACTCCATGGTCCTCCAGCTGAAAGACAAACTTACACATGAAATGCTGGTGAACTTCACGGCAGAAGTAGCCGCCATTATCAATTCCAGGCCTCTTGTTCCTGTGACAACTGACCTTGATAATTCGTTTATACTCACATCAGCTGCTCTTTTCACACAAAAGGTGGACATTGTTCTTGCTCGTGCAGGTGAGTCCGGGGCTTCAGACCTCTACAAGCAACAGCAGTGGCAAGTTCAGCACCTGTCCAACACCTTGTGGACAGATGGCAGAAGCAACAACAAAGAACAGCCAAGTACCAAGAAATGAATGGCCTCTTGGACTGGTTACACAGACCCTCCCTAGCAAAGATGTGAAGGTGTGCCAGGTCGAGGTGAAGGTCATTAAACCAGGACGGACTACACTCTTTCTTAGGCTTGTTACAGAGTTAGTGCTTCTTCTCCCCCGAGATACCTAGGTAGATGAAGTGTCATGGATTTGTTGAGTGACATGTAACCAAAACAGTGATTTGCTACAACTAAGTTACCCCCCCTGTTATCCTAAAATTTCCTAACATCTTTTATCATTGGGGTCAATTTGACCTCAGCAATTTAAACCTCCAGAAAATGATTGTAATTAAAATTGTTATCCGAGTTTATGTGTCAGGTACTTTATGTCACTTTGTTGACTACCTAAATACCCCTTTCATTCAATAAAACATAACTCCCCGCCCCCCCAGCAGAAAACCTTTGCTTAGAGGTGATTTTCAATTGAGAAAGAGCATAAAGAAAGAGCACATAGAGCACCAAGAGAAATGGTTTAGAAGACTGCTGTGCAAGCTTATACATGTTTGCCCAAACCCATGTTGTGGGTGTGGAGGCAAAATGTATAATCATGAGGATTTTATGGTATCTTGCTAATCTTGTTTAATAGTTTCATCTGACACAAAGCAC
>LKNJ01009071.1:0-11256 GCA_002120245.1 Maccullochella peelii | reverse complement strand
TGGCGCTATATAAATAAAACTGAATTGAATTGAATTGAATAAATACGAAATGAATAAGACACTAAGCATGTCATTGTTCCTCTTGTTTCCATGGTAACAGAGTTCATTTTTATATCATAATGTCACTTTTCATGACTTGTGATGCCCCCTCGCCGTTCAGCCAATCACATGCCATGCTGTGATCCATTCACTACTGAATCAGAATGAGTTTTAATAATTAATTCCACTGTTTATTGGTTGATTTATACATTTTAATCTTTGTATTAATGTAATTATCTATTTCAGAATGTCTTATTTATTTGTTTTGCTGAGATTTCTAACTTTTAAAGCTCTCTTTGCACAGATTTAAAGAAGATGACAGAAACCAAAGCTGCTCTTACCATCACCTTGGAGGAGTTTGAAGCTGAAAACATGCCGACAGTTTGGACCTTTATGCTTTCAGTGTCCTCGTTGTCCTTTTCGGTTCTTACTCAGATCTTGATGTTTGTCTTTTTGCAGATCTTACGGACTTCACTGCGTCCTTCAGGGTCCTCGGGCTCTGCTGGAGGTTCAGGTCCGATGGTACTCGATGCAGACCTGCACTGTGTCCTCTGCTGGTGTTTGTGGAGCTGCAGGTGGTCTTCTTCTTCTTTGCTGGTGTTCTGCTGGACGTCGGGTTAAGCTCTGACTTTTATCCTGATCAGAGTCAGTGCTGCTGTCGGACTTCCTCTGATGATGTCACCATCTTTCTTTCTTTCTCTATCTGTGTCTCTGATCCGCCTCTCTAAACCACACTGACGAGACAGCATAACGGGACCTGATGGTTGACCCACTTTCACAGTCGACGTCGAGGTAAAATGATTCTGCACATAAAAGTTGCAGCAGATTTTCTAGGTCAACTTATTGTCTTAAGTCTGCACCTTAAAACATCATGTTATATGAATGTAGTTCACAATCAGGAAACTTTGCTCGACAGGGTTCTCTTCTTACTGTAGTGCACTTTTGGTCTGGGTCTGTTCGAATCAGGAGAAATCTTAATGCTACAACCTACGACGACACTTTAGACGCCAGAGTTCCTCCGTCCCTGTTTCATCAGTTTGTCTCTTTCCTGTTTCAACACGACACGAAGCAGCTCCATAAAGAAATGCTTTTCTTGACCTCAACCCCATCCGACACCTGTGGGAAGAACTGGAACTAGAGCTGAAACGATTAATTGATTAGTGGACTGACAGAAAACTAATTAGCAACAATTTGGACAATGAACTAATCGTTTATGTGATATTTCCAGCAAAAAAAGCCAAATATTTCTCAGTTCCAGTTTCTGAAACGTGAGGATTTGATGCTTTTCTTTGTCATACATGATAGTGAACTTAGTACTTTAGGTTTTGGACTGTTTGTTCGGATGAAACAAGAACTGTGAAGACGTTTCATTTGGCTCTGAGAAATTATAGTGAACTTTTGGTATCCTACTTTCATTCATATTGCTATTTGAAGGTAAATTGAGAGCAAACTGTGTGAGGAAATAATGGGTGGAGACAGATTTTTACAAAATGTACTAAAAATTTAAAATACTTTAAAGATGCAGCAGAACCAGAGATATCGTCTTCTTTATTCCACACATTTTTCTTCTGTCAAAACCTGCTGCCTACATTACCCACAATGCACCTCTCCCTCTGACAGTTGTGGTGTGTTATGCTAGTAGCAGCTAATGTAGCCTGCAGCAGAGATGAGCAGCGGGTTACAGAGGTCTGTCAGCTCACTTCTTTCAGTTTTCAGTTTCAAGCTTGTAGTCTTCAAGTGACATCACTCGAGGACATTTATCACACAGCTTTCTAGTGAGTTTCAGCTCCTTGTTTATCTGTTCTGGTTCCCTCTCAGTCCACTACCTGCTGACACCCAGTCAGAGACGAGCTGGGGAACATAGTGGAGCATTCAGCAGCTAAAGAGCCAGAGATTTCCCTCAAACACAGCAGCTGGACGTCATCAGGGGACACAAACACTCCACATGAAGGATCGTGCTGCTCTGTAGCTGCTGCAGGTGGAAATCAGCAGCTGGTTGGTGATGATGTGTTAATGTTGAGTTCACTACTTGTTTCAAGGTCATTTATTCTTGCATCTTTTTCTCAAATAAGAGGATGAAAATAAATAATTTTAACTTCACAGACGTACAGAGAGGAGTCACCATGGAGACACCATTCAGTTGTATACTCTGCATCCTAACAACAGCAAGTTCTTTTTTTAAAATGACTGAAAACAAGGTCTAATCTATCAGTACGTAGATTACATGTTCATATTCATGAAACTTTTCACTTGTAAGAAACGAATGAAATGACGTGTGGAGGACGGAGATCAACTGAGGTGAACAGGAGCAGAGATGAAAAGTGGTTTGAGTCACATTATGACCTCACCTAACATCAGATTCTGCATCACAGTTGCTTTAATGTGATGCAACGTGAGAAACTTCCCAACATGACAACATGTTGGTCATGTCCCGGGGCCCCTGGTCACTCTGGGCCCCTAAAATCCCCCCCTCTTTCTTCACCTCTGCTGGAGGGTTTGAGATCTGCTGAGTTGCCTCTGCAGCAGCAGTCATGTGATGCAGGATGCAAGCGAGTTGCAGACTCTGACCTGGTTTACAGTCGTGTTGTGACTCAGGTTGGCCCAGACTGCTGCATCATCACTAGCAGGTCTGTTGTGTGTTTTCAGCCCACGCTGCCAGCTCGGCTGTGACCTGGTTTGATTGACGGGTCGATGCTTATGAGAGACTTCCTGCCGGTTCACAGTCTCCAAACATCTCACAGCAGTTTGTCTTTGCTGTCCACTCGTCTTCAAAACGCTTTCAGACCCTTTAAGGAAACATGTTTCTTTGATTTTATTTAAAACCTCACTGAGACACAAAATAAATATCACCAAAGTGCAAAAGCATCACTTAAAAAGATCATTTTAAAACCATCAAACAAAACGGAGGGGCCCAAAAACACCTTTTAGTGATTAATTGCACATTTGTGAAAGAATCTAAGAACAATATCAACTACGGCCGAGCTGCATTACTGCAAAAACCTTGTGACCGTGTCTGCGAGATGTTTGGAGACTGTGTGCAGAACACTAGTTTTATCGTTTTAGTTTATATGTAAATAAAGGTGACTGACGCGCCATAAAGCCTGGGGCCGGTACACTTTAATCCACATACACGGTTTCCTGTGTGCCCTTTGCTTAGAGTGCAGACTGTATAGTCTGTGGTGCAGACCCACTATGCTTTATAACAAGCCGGGTTTTATTTTCAGATCTCTGGTTCTGTTGATTCTGCAGACTTCGACTCTGAGTCAGTGTCTGCATAACACATAGCTCTCTACCTGTGCATCAGTGTGTGTGTTCACTAAGCTCAGTGCTGTAATATATACTGTATGTGTGTCCTGCAGTACCCACATCCTGTACTTTGATAAGGGTAGAAATACCACAGTGTGAATGTAAAGGGGCCTAGTGCTTGTAAATAATTGTATAAAGAGCCCTGAGATAACTTCTGTTAGGATTTGGCTCTATATAAATGAAACTGAAAGTAAAATATCTGCATTAGGAGGAAGGTTCCAGGTTCCGCGTCCACGCTGCACGCAGAACATCTATAAACAAATATTCAAATATTTAAATTAGAATAAAACAATAGCACAGAACAAAGTAGCTACAGGAAAACTACATTATATTTACAAGGAAGATACTGAGTAACATACATATACATACACACAAAGACTATGAGTGTAATATAAGTTATAGTAAAAAAGCTTGAGGTAGTGGGAATGAGTAAAATAAGTTAATCCTGCACAATTTTATTGTACTTAAAGTGTCAAAAGTAAAAGTACAGTATTTTGCAGCAGAATGGCTCCTGTCAGTGTTTTACTATAATTATAATATTATATTATTATTACTAATTAGCATTAGTGATGTTGTGGAGCTGATTTGAGCTAATTTATAAACTACTGTGCTGTTTAATGTCTTTTGTAACGGGACCATGTTTTGTGTGTAAAGTGTTAATCAGTATACTGTAGGGGAGTAGAAGTATGAAATAGCACTGAATGGAAATACTCAAGTAAAGAACAAGTGCCTCAAAACTGGCAACATTTCTCTTCCCACAGACTCTTTAGAAACAGAGAATGATGATGTTGCTCTCAGCATCCAAACACGTTTTTTTTTCTACACAATCTGATTCATAAACTTCCAGCAATCGTTCAATAAAAAGAGCAGAAACAATGAATGTGTACGAAGGAAAGATGATGTCATTTTCCCACAAACTGTTTAGCCCCCAACCCGCCCCCGCCGACCATGAGAGAGAAGGATTAAAAAAGGGGGTCACAAGAGTTTCCATAGAGAGACCAGAGGAGGTAGCTGGTTGTGGTTCAGGCGTACGTGATCAGATTTAATATTATCATCAGAGGAATGTGTGTCATCCTCACGCTGAGGTCTGTTTGATCAGGGAGGTGTTCGTCTTTCTAGGACTCTCTGATGCAAACCCTGCTGCTGCTGCTGCTGCGGCTGCGGTACCCGGAAACACCTCCACAAAGGGAGTCGCGGCTGAATGTGAAGCTGCAGCAGGGGGTTTCTGAACAAACCAGAGTCTCTGCTGTGGTCTGTGAGAACCACAAACCCTCTGACTGACAGCAGTCCAGGCAGCTAATGATTCTTTTCATTCTTTTCTCCATTAATCCATTGATTGATTGACTGATTGATCACAATGAGCCAGAGCCCAAAGTGACTCCTTCACAGCCAACAGTCCAAACCTCAACATTATTAACAACATTAACATTATTAACATCATTCAAAGGAAAAGCAGATCAATGAACTGATCACTGACTTCTTCCTGCTGTTATAACATTATAAGTATCTGGGGACAATAATTGATAACAAGTTTACCTTCGAACTAAATACTGATGATGTTTGTGCAAAGGCCCATCAACATATGTATTTTTATCGGAAGCTCAGATGTTTTAATGTTGACTCCACTTTTATGCAAATGTTTTATTCTTGTTTTATTGAGTCTGTTCTGACCTTCTCTTTTATTTGTTGGTTTAGGTCGCTCTCCTTGAAAAACAGGATCAGGTCAGAAGGAATTGTTAAAATGAACCACTAAAAAGGCCCGGTCAATCCTGGTTGACACTAATCACCCATTGTCCAGTGAGTTCAGGTTGCTTCCTTCTGGTCGCAGATATGAACAACCAAAGTGCAGGACCAATAGACGTAAATACTCCTTTGTCCCTGCTGCTATTGGCCTGTTAAATAACTCTACGTAAATCTATGTGTCTGTGTGCCAATTGGTTTATGTACATTGTTGATATTGATTGTATTGTCTGCTGGCTGTGCACCAAATTGCCCCTTGGGGATAATAAAGATTACTTTGACCCTTGACCTTTGAAGCAGCAAATTTTCACATCTGAGAAGCTGCAACCAGGAAATTTTCATTTTCTGTCAATCCACTAATTGATTAATGGACTGATCGATCAGCTGTACTTATATAAACTGTTGGGGAGTTTCATTTAGAACTAAACATCAGATTTTATAAACTCTTCAAATAAATGTAGTGGAGTAAAAAGTACAATATTTTCCTCTGAGTGTGCATATAAAGTAGCAAAAAATGGAAATACTCAATTAAAGTACAATTACCTCAAAATTGTACTTAAGTACAGCACTTGAGTAAATGTACTTAGTTACTTTCCAGCACTGACTAGTTGTTGGGATGTATAAATAGTCAGTCTTTAATGATGGTTTCAGCCTCCAGGTGTCGCTGGTGAGGCTGCAGACGTTTACCGTACAGACCCGGCTCGGTGACGTCTCTGTGTGAAAAGTGCTGACAACTCTGACGGTAACCAGCAGCACCTTGAAATCTGGTGATTTATCAGATTAATCCTCATTGTTTCTGGTTTCCTCTCTCGCACTCAAATCAGGTCAGAGCAAAGCTGCTGACAGAAACCTCTCAGGTCAAACCTCAGGGTCGACCACATCTCAGCTAAAAACCACACACAACATCCCCACTGTGAGCTCTCTGAGCTCCATATATGGAAACAGGAAGCTGATTACAGGCTGCATGGTGGGCTGCGTTAGGGAAATTATTTTTATTAATTTTTATTACATTTATTAAGTTATTTGTTTATTAGAAATAAATCATTTTTTTATTCATGAAACTTTGTAAAACACTATCTAATTTCTTCTCTTTTTTTGAAGAACGAAACAATTCTGGATAAAATTGTTGCTTTCAGTTCATTCATGTCAGTACCTGTGCAGATCCATACAGCCACTGGGGATGCCAAAGTTGAATAATTTCACATTCTGTGCTTTCACACATAAAATAAACTCCAAAAATACTCCATTACAAGTAACAGTCCTGAATTCAAAATCCTACTTCAGTAAAAGTACAAAAGTATCATCAAAATATACGTAAAGCATCAGCAGTAAAAGTACTGCTTCTGTAGTAAAATGTCTCTTGTGACTGATTATTAGACTATAATGTTAGAGCAGCATTTTACAGTTGTAGCTGCTCAAGGTGGAGCTAATTTTAACTTCTTTATACACAGTTAACTGAGGACTCCTATGTTAACTTCAGTCCCTCCCAAATTGATCATCTTGTTGATAGTACTGCAGTTATGCAGATGATACCCAATTATATTTATCAATCAAGCCAGATGAAACCAATCAATTAGTTAAACTTCATGCCTCAGGGATATAAAAACCTGGATGACCAGCAACTTTATGATGTTAAACTCAGACAAAACTGAAGTTATTGTACTTGGTCCCGAACAGCTCCGAAACACATTATATATATAGACATAGTTACTCTAGATGGCATTGCCCTGGCCTCCAACACCACTGTAAGGAATCTCGGAGTTATCTTTGATCACGATTTGTCCTTCAGCTCCCACATAAAACAAACTTCAAGGACTGCCTTTTTTCACCTACGTAACATTGCAAAAATCAGGCACATCCTGTCTCAAAAAGATGCAGAAAAACTAGTCCATGCATTTGTTACGTCTAGACTGGATTATTGCAACTCCCTATTATCAGGCTGCCCCAATAAGTCCCTTAAGACGCTCCAGTTGATCCAGAATTCTGCGGCACGTTTACTGACAAGAACCAGGAAAAGGGATCATATTTCGCCCATATTAGCTTCTCTGCACTGGCTTCCCGTAAAATCCAGAATAGAATTTAAAGTCCTTCTCCTCACCTACAAAGCCCTTAATGGTCAGGCACCATCATATCTTAAAGAGCTCATAGTACCCTATTACCCCACTAGAGCACTGCGCTCCCAGAATGCAGGGTTCCTTGTGGTTCCTAGAGTCTCTAAAAGTAGAATGGGAGCCAGAGCCTTCAGCTATCACGCTCCTCTTCTGTGGAACCAGCTCCCAGTTTGTGTACGGGAGGCAGACACCCTCCTCACATTTCAGAGTAGGCTTAAGACTTTCCTCTTTGATAAAGCTTATAGTAGGGCTGACTCAGGTGAGCCCTGAGCCACCCCTTAGTTATGCTGCTATAGGCCTAGACTGCCAGGAGACTTCCCATGATGCACTGAGCTCCTCTCACCTCCTCTCCCTCTCCATCTGTACGCACTCTTATCCCATTAATGCTTGTTACTAACTCGACTGCTTCTCTTTCTCTCCTCTTTCTCTCCTTCTGTTGCTTTCTCAGAGTGTTTCTGCTTCCGGAGCTGCAAGGTCTGGATCTGTGTTTGCGGAGCTGTGGTGTTGTGATCTGTGGTTGTGGAGCTGCGGAGTCTGGATCTGTGGCTGACTGCACATTGCAAGTATGGCTGGGGACAGCGAGACACATCTCAGGGACCGTGGCGAGAACGCCGACATTGTTCGACAACCTTTCCTCATCTGTGTCTCCGGAGGCACTGCCAGCGGCAAGTCTTCTGTATGTGAGAAGATCGACCACCACCAGCGGCAGGTGGCCATCCTCAGCCAGGACAGCTTCTACAAGGAGCTAACTCCAGAGCAGAAGGCGAAGGCACATAAGGGCCAGTTCAACTTTGATCACCCAGATGCCTTTGACAATGAGCTGATCATGCAAAAACTCAGAGAGATCCTGCAGGGGAACACAGTCCAGACCCCAGTTTATGACTTTGTCAGTCATTCCAGGAAAGAGGAGTTTGTTACAGTGTATCCTGCCGATGTGGTCCTGTTTGAGGGCATCCTCATGTTCTACTCGCAGGAAATCCAAGACCTGTTCCAGATGAAGCTCTTTGTCAACACAGATTCCGACACACGGCTCTCACACTGAGTTCTAAGAGACATCAGTGAGCGTGGTAGAGAGCTGGAGCAAGTGCTGTCTTAGTACATCACTTTTGTGAAACCAGCCTTTGAGGAGTTCTGTTTACCAACAAAGAAGTATGCAGATGTGATTATTCCACGAGGAGCAGATAACCTTGTGGCCATCAACTTGATAGTACAGCACATCCAAGACATTCTGAACGGCGGCATAAGCAAGCGTCACAACGGCTGCACGAACGGGCACACTGCTACTCCACGTCAGCGGTGGACCTCCGAGTCCAGCAGCCGGCCTCATTGACATCGTCGCACCTCTCTTCACAGAGCGGAGAGGGGTGTTGGGTTGCGCTGTAAATGATGCCTGTTGGCATCACTGTATTTAAGAGGGGGGGGGAAAGAGATGCAAAAAGAATTTGAAATGCCTTTTTATTATTACTATTTTTGACTATATTTCTATCTATCCTTCTGTTGCTCTCTCTCCTCCTTCTCGCTTTCCTTCTATTGCTTTCTCCGAGTGTTTTCTGCCTCCGGAGCTGCGGAGTCTTGACCTGTGGTTGCAGAGCTGCAGAGTCTGGATCGGTGGTTGCGGAGCTACGGAGTCGTGATCTGAGGTTGGTTTTGCTGCGGAGTCGTGATCTGAGCTTGCTTTGCTGCGGAGTCATGATCTGAGGTCGAGGAGCTGCGGAGTCATGATCTGTGGTTCCGGAGCTGCGGAGTCGTGATCTGTGGTTGCGGAGCTGTGGAATCTGGATCTGTGGTTGCGGAGCCTGGATCTGTGATGCGGGCCATCCACTGCCCCGTGCTGCTGCTCGGCAGCCGGTGCTGTTATTGTTGTTTTGGACTTATTATTAGTATTACTACTACCACATTGCTACTACTTTTATTTGTATTAACATTAATACCATTACCACTGCTATTACTTTACATCTGTATGTAGAACTGAACTGCGCTGTGCTACTGCATGTTTGCTTTCCTCATGCTCTCTCTCTCTATTTCTCTATCTCTCCCTCGCTCCCTCCCTCTCTCTCTCTCTCCCTCGCTCTCTCCCTCCCCTCTCTCTCAACCCAACCGGTCGAGGCAGATGACCGCCCACCCAGAGCCTGGTTCTGCTGGAGGTTTCTGNGTGCTGTGCTACTGCATGTTCACTTTCCTTATTCTCTCTCTCTCCCTCCCCTCTCTCTCAACCCAACCGGTCGAGGCAGATGACCGCCCACCCAGAGCCTGGTTCTGCTGGAGGTTTCTGTCTGTTAAAGGGAGTTTTTCCTTGCCACTGTTGCTTGTGCTGCTCTTGGTGGGAATTGTTGGGTCTCTGTACACATAAGGAGTCGGTCTAGACCTGCTCTTTATGACAAAGTGCCCTGAGATAACTTTGTTATGATATGGCGCTATATAAATAAAACTGAATTGAATTGAATTGTGTGTATGTATGGGTAATGTCCAGTTAAACCAGGGTAGTCCTCATAACCGAGGGTCTTGCTGTGTTTGTGTGTGTGTGTGTGTATGGGTGTGATATGGCGCTATATAAATAAAACTGAATTGAATTGAATTAACTAGTTTTAACTTCTTTATAGTACAATTAGCTAGTTTTAACTGCTTTATAGTACAGTTAGCTAGTTTTAACTTCTTTATATACCGCTAGCTAGTTTTAACTTCTTTATATACCATTAGCTAGTTTATACTACTTTATGTACAGTTAGTTAGTTTATACTACTTTATATACAGTTAGCTGGTTTTAATTATACAGTTAGCTAGTTTTAAATACTTTATGTACAGTTAGTTTTAACTATAGCTTACTGTTAGCTAGTTTTAACTACTTTATACAGTTAGGTAGTTTAGGCCAGTGGTTCAAAACCTAGGGCTCATGAGATGATTAATGGGAGAGGAGAGAAAAAACTAAAGTTCTGATACACAAATTTATATTCAGTTCTTTGGATTATGTCTTTTTTGTTGTTGTTGTTGTTGGGGTTTTTTTTGGCACCTTTGGATCATTTCACCTCTTTGGGCGTCAAACAGTTACTGAAATAAAACCATGTGAGAATTTTAGAGTGGAAATGTCAGAGACATCAAATAGGACGGATCTAAGTTGTTTAACAATGTGTTGTTTTTTATCTGATGAAAAACACATAAAGCCAACCACAGAAAGCTGCTCAGTGTGCGACTGCATCATCAGGTCAGAGACTAAAGATGGAAATCATGGTAACAAGGTCAAACCAACACCAGAAAAACCATGTTGACCTGTGACCTTTGACCCCAGCTATTAGAAGACACTGTTGTATTCAGCACACAGGAAGCTCCAAAAGGCTTATTTAGAAACATATATTTCAGACATTTTTACATGTATGTGTTGAAATAAAAAGGTAATTAAAACTATCCATCCATCCATTTTCTTCCGCTTATCCGGTAATTAGATTGTCGAACCTCAGACCCAGGAGGAGCAATGCAGATTGGACCAGCTCTTTATCATTCATGGGAGTTTGCCTATCCAGTGTACATGTGTTTTGTCGACTTGGAGAAGGCTTTCAACCGTGTCCCTCGGGTGGTCCTGTGAAGGGTACTGCGGGAGTATGGGGTACTGCGGTCGCTGCTACAAGCCATCCGGTCCCTATATAACCAAAGTGAGAGCTGTGTCCACATTCTCGGCACAAAGTCAAACACGTTCCCAGTGGGTGTTGGCCTTCGCCAGGGCTGCCCCTTGTTGCCGATTCTGTTTGTGATATTCATGGACAAGATCTCAAGGCGCAGCCAGGGGGAGGAGAGTGTCTGGTTTGGTGACATCAGAATTGCATCTCTGCTCTTTGCAGATGATGTGGTTCTGTTGGCTTCATCAGGCTGTGACCTTCAGCTTGCACTGGGGTGGTTTGCAGCCAAGTGTGAAGCGGTTGGGATGAGAGTCAGCACCTCCAAGTCGGAGGCCATGGTTCTCTGCCAGAAAATGGTAGATTGGCCCGTTTGGGTTGGAAGTGAGCTGCTGCCCCAGACAAAGGAGTTGAAGTATCTCGGGGTCTTGTTCACGAGTGAGGGTAAAATGGAG
>LKNJ01009070.1:0-14342 GCA_002120245.1 Maccullochella peelii | reverse complement strand
TTTCTTTACTACCGTCACACACCTATGGTAAGAACCCAGACTGATATAACTGAGTTTGTTGTATGCATTTGAAATTCTTTCACATTGAAAATGGTATTGTATTGTTCGAATTGGCCACATCTTCTTCTGTTAATCTGATTCACCTCAAGGTACGAGCCAACAATTCAGAACTAAGCTTCCTGCTTCTTCTGTCGCTCAAGCTCTGCTTCCTCTGCTCACTGGTGTTCATTGGTCGTCCATCAGTCTGGTCTTGTCGTTGCCAGCAGGCAGCTTTTGGAATCAGCTTTGTACTTTGTGTTTCCTGCCTCCTGGTCAAAACCCTAGTAGTTCTTGCTGTTTTCCGCTCAGCTCGGCCTGGTGCTGAATCACTGATGAAGTGGTTTGGTCCAGGCCAACAGAGAGGAAGTGTCTGCCTCTTTACCTGTATACAGGTGTGAATATTGATTTAATGATCATTTCATTATATATAGTAAGAGTAACTACACTTGATATTAAATAATAACACTGAAATGTGTTCACATGTTATGCAGGTTATCATCTGTGCCATATGGCTGTCCTTCAGCCCCCCCGTGCCTCAACGTGATCTGGGTTTCCAAGGGTCAAAGGTCACCCTAGAATGTGCCATGACCTCTGTGGTGGGTTTCTCTCTGGTTCTGGGTTACATTGGCCTGCTGGCCTGCACCTGCCTCCTCTTGGCCTTTCTTGCTCGAAAACTCCCTGACAACTTCAATGAGGCCAAACTGATCACCTTCAGCATGCTGATCTTCTGTGCTGTTTGGGTGGCCTTTATCCCTGCTTACGTTAGCTCTCCCGGGAAGTATGTTGTCGTTGTGGAAATTTTTGCAATCCTGGCCTCTAGCTATGGTTTACTGCTCTGCATTTTTGCCCCCAAATGTTTCATCATTCTGTTGAGGCCCGAGAAAAACACTAAGAAACACCTGATGGCCAGATAGTTTTTTCTGGCTTGAATGTGAGCAAATTACTCTTTATCATCCTTGTCTGGTGGCCCCCCAACTTGCCACCTGACCCGGTATCGTGCATGTGTTCATGTGTATTAGTTATGTCACTTCCTTTCACCTAAACAATAGTAATTGTTAATGTGCTTAGCTGTATTAAATGTATTGCAGTCACACAATGTTATGGCTTTCATTGGTAACTGAATATCCATAGAATATGTCTGCTGTTCTTAGACATCATTAAATGCTAAAGTAACAATATGCACCAGGCATTAAGGAAAACTCATATTTAAATTAAATTCTCACTAAAAATGTTATTCATTTATTTGTATTAATGTGGTTGGTTGTTCTCTTTTTCTGTGTTTTGATATACTGTACATCAGCTGAATACAATTCTCCACCAGTTTTTCAGAAAATCACATTAATAGATCACTTATTCACAGGAAGCTTTTTTATTTTTATTGACTCCACGCAAGTTTCAGATTTAACTATAGAAAATGTGTTACATCTGTCAATTGTTTATTCCAAACATTAAACTGCATGCACTGAATATCGGCCACTAGATGGAAGTATTATACCATTTAATGATGCTCTAATGCTTCTTTCTTCATCTCTCAATAAGATTTCTGTGGAGTTAAAATAGTCTCACTACTATTTACAAGTGTGTTTTACATGTGTATTATGTGTATTAGTAATATGTGTATTACTCAGTACAAATATTCTTACAGTATAATTTATTTCACCTTTCCTCTAAAGTACCCTGTAGGTGGGCTACCCATTACTTACCAAAATACTTACAGTATGCTGTAAGTAAACATCTTTCCCACTCTGAAATTAACCATGAATTCACCAAAAGCCCAGATGTCCAGGTTTTCCACCAGCACTTAAACGCAGCATGCACTCTTGAATTTGGAGACCGTTAAAATAGTCTCAAAACCCCTCACGCGAAAGTAACCTGATCCGCACGTAACAGGCGATCCGTGCAGACACATTTAATAATCTGTAATACAAAAGAATGTCACAAATATTTTTAGACATTTGTATGCACAGGAAGCTTTTTGAAAGAAGTTTTTCAAATTTCTTGGTACCCAAAATTATGCACAAATTGTTGTACACATTTGCAAATCTTATTTTTCATTTGTAGATCATGTAATACACATTTGTAAATACTATTGAGACTATTTTAACTCCATAGCTTTCTTCCTTGTTGGACTTTTAATGTGCATCTGCAATTAGCTTGTGCAGCCGTGCAACATCTTGCTTATCCTCTCCTGAATAAATGTCAAGATAATCTATTCTGTAGTCTAAAATTTAAAGATCCATTTCTGCAAATGAATAACGAACTCTTAAGAGGTAAAGTGAGACTATATCTTAAGATGAATCAAAAGCAATTGTAATGTGAAAATATGGAGAAATTGATCAGTTACGACTTAGAGGGACAGGGGAATCACAACATTACATAATATAAAAGAGTGTTTAACAAAGCAACAAATACATTATACAAATATATTTTCCTTCTGAATATATACATATAAAAAAATATTTTCAGCCCATTAAAAAAATATAGCTACAGATAAAAGTATATAATATGTTTTCTTAAGATGCCTTTTGCCCTTCAAATCCACTGCTGAGCACATAAATTGTACATGCTGCATCTTCTTAGCTAGGATATTAGTCACCAGAGTCAGGGAGAAGAGTAAGTTTGCCTACTTCACTTCTGTATTACGCCAGTCAGGGTGTGTTGAGTGTGGCCTTTTCCTTACCATTGTCAGTGCAGAGGGAGGGCTTTCTCATGGACAGGTTCCTGCCCATTCTTGTGTCACCTTTGGAGTAAACTATGAAACCTACATGTCATTTTAATTTTAATTACTTGCCATAAAATCCTCATGCATTATATAAAACCATACTCTATATATAGTAGTTCACTTTCCTGACCATAAAGAAGAGGATTCCACTTCCATATTTAAAAATGTATGTCAAGAAATCATAGATTGCAGTTTAATATGTTAGCAAAGAAAGTAATGCAGACTAAGGCTTAATTACTACATAGCACTTTCGATAATTTGGAGGTTGAATAGAGGGAGTATGGTAATGTTATTTTTTTCCCCCAAAGCCTATGTCATGTCCAATTTCATCACTAGTGATTTGAGACAGAATAACATTCACATTCACATAGGTTGCTTCCTCCTTCAGACAAATGTGTCATCTGTCACAGTTACTGAAACTGCATTCAGTTTGACGACGCCACCACAGTTATGGTTGCGTCACAGAGTGCAGAGGGAGAAAGCAAAGTCTGTTTATTGCAACCTATCATCTTCTTCTTCTTCTTAGTTTAATCTTATTTTTCACTCATGTTTTGATGTCTATAATGCAGATACTGCAATCCAAAGTTGAACTGCATACAGTAGCTACAGTATAATCTACTGTAGATCACTTGATGGCAGTGTGCTAGCTATGATCTGCAAAACCATGAAAAACAACAACAAACATGCACACAGCCTCCTTTTTCCCCTCTGTGCCACCTCTCTGTCAGTGTGTAATGGGATGTAATTGCTTGTAAAATGTGAGGAATTGGACATCTGCTGCTCATCAGTACCTACTCACTTAACCCCCCTGAATTAATTTTAATGTAGGTTAGTCCTCTGTGATGAGATGACCATTTACCCCTTTGAACCAGGCCTGTCCCAGGCTCAATGAGTCAGACTTGCAACCCCAACCCATTTTCATTTTGTAAACTTACATGCACCCCTTGTTTTTCACTGAGTTCTTCTGTTGAGTACTTTCGGATGACTGCCCTCTTGGTGCCACGTTGAAACTCCTTAAGGTTGTAATACAGTTGCTTCTTACTGTACACATACACATAAACAAGCAGCAGCTTGCATGCATACATTGACTGGAGGATTAAAAAGTATTTCAGCAAATCATGCCTGGTTGACACTGGAATGTCTTTCTTGCCTGATTTTACACAGCGTGAAAACAAAAAAACATAACATTTGCAGAGGTTGCTTATTTGAAGATCATGTGCACAAAAAGTGACAGTACCAACAAGCTCGGTTAGTTTCTTTTCCAAACTTTATGCCATTGTACTTGTTGTTTGCTAAGAGTTTACTGCTCACCTTACTTCACATCCTGATATACTGGCCCTAATGTCCATGTGCTTAAATCCATTTTGCAGACATGTAACATTAATTTCTGACATAATTTCATTAATTTCTGGTGGGACAGCCCAGTCCGTTTTCAGTACCATTGTTTCCTGATTTGGATGAACTGCTGCTTAAACATTATTAGACATCTGAAGCCCATAGCTGGTTAGGTTTATGTAGACAGCTAGCATGTGCTCATGGTCGGGAGAGAATTGGTTGTTGACCACTGCCACTGACTTGTTGTCCCCCTCCAAGTATTCATGTAGAAGCTGATGAATGTCAAGCTTACCAGAATACAAATTGGGAATCCAGGGATAAGGATTTTCTAGTCTTGTATTAGTGCCACCTAGGAAAAAAGGTGTTGGAGGGCTCAGACATAGTTGTTGAGATGTAGCAGGATGGTGGTCAGTGGTAAGGCCATGGCCTTCTTCTAGATGGAGAGGTGGCACACCTGGCTATCCCAGTCACAGGTGCAGGGGTAGACCAGGCCTGTTTGCTTAAGCTGCCTTAGTTGCCATCTGCCATGTTTGGGCCAGATGTAAGTGGGATGCTCCAACAGGCCCATTATGCCTGCTGTTTTGCTCTGGAGACGTTGGTTTTGCTTCGGAAACTGGCTGTATGCTGTGACCTCATTACTTACTTTCTCTATGGCACTCGTAGGGTTACGCCCTGCTATAGAGGGCCACCTGTCCCATCATGGGATTTGAAGTTGGTGCTGGAAGCCTTGCAGCACGAGTCATTTGAGCTGGAATGGCTCTTGCTCAAGTCTGCATTATTTTTGGCCATCGTGTCAGCTAAAAGAATGGGAGAGCTGCATTCTACCTCAGTGTGTGAGGGGTGCTGCCGTTTCCTGGATGGGTGATGCAAGGCCTGAAGCCAGCAAGTCTTGTCTGAGTCCCAGCCAGACAACCTATTGAGCTGTAACCTTTCCACCCTTCTAAGGACGGTAAACCAGGGGCGAGTGGGCAATCACTGCTATGCTCAGCAGGGCCTTGAAAGTATATATACCTTTACTGGACACATGTGCATAAGACACTGTGGAAAGTTTTCATTGTAACTACTTTATACTACAAAAAAATGTCCACAGTGAGGTCTCAGAGACAAGGGTACTTTCTGTAAAGAGATGCTGCTGTTAATTGGATATCTCCAAACCTTGACAAATTAAACCAGAACTATCTCAATGGCTAGATAACACTGTGCAACAAAATAATAATAATAAAAAAAACATTTTCCTAAGGTCTTCATAATGAACCTTTACTGAAACAACAGTGTGGTTAGGCAGCCAAGAGGGGCCCTGGTGTGAGAGGTGTGGCCCTGTTTTTGTAAGTCACTGTGGATTAATTTATTAAAATGAACGCTAACTCTATTGGGATATCTGTGGTCACTGCCTTCCAGGTAAACACTGTATTATTGTTTTGCCCTCACCTTTGAGAGAACTGATTTGGTGCAGTGTCCTCCTATTTACTATCATTCCACCATGGGTTTTACAGCTGTTATAAATACCCAGAACAACATCTATGTTGTGCAGAGCAGGTATGTCATACTTTAGATACCTTGTTGTTTGTCAGTACGAGTTCTTGAGGTTAAAATATAAACTTTCTCCTGTCGCATTAAGAGGGATTTAATTGAATTAGAAATTTTCATTTCAGGAACTGTTAACTGTTTATTGCACCTCTTATTCATGTATGTTGTTATCTAACTGAGTATATTGTTAAATTAAAGTGTCCAGAACAGCTGCATCCATGTCTTGGTTATCCTGGCTCTTCACTGTGTGGCCCTCCTCAGTCCCATCCCTTCTCCTTGTGGGGCTTGTGGGCAGACAGCTGAGCCTCAGGGTGGGTGTGCAGGTGGTTCAGACAATGACTTGTTCTCGGTGGGGCACACTGAGCAACCAGGGTCTATTCCAGGATGGAGATGTAGTTATCGGCGGGCTCTTTAATGTTCATTACAAACCTCCAGCTATAGACAACGACTTCACTCAGCTGCCGCACTACGAATCTTGCACTGGGTAAAACTCTGAACTGCATTGTTTACTGTGAATACTGTTTACTGTAAAACATATGCATATGTTTGACAAACACAAGATGCATTATTAGCTGTATCTCTTCAATTCCATAGGCAGTAAATTATTGGTGGTCTCTTCACATTCACATTTTAATTTTCTTGTTAAAATATGTTTTTATAATTGCTAATCTATTGATGACACAAAATGATTACCTTTAGTATTCTAGCTACAGATTTGTAGCTTCACAATCACGTCAGGATGTTGACTGATATTTCTCTCATTCCTTCTCTTCTGTGGTCTCAGTTTGGAAAATCTTCCATTACAGTACATATATGCTATGATGTTTGCGCTGGAGGAAATCAATCATAGTACAACCTTGCTACCAGGTGTGAAGCTGGGGTACCATATTCGTGATAGCTGTGCCCTACACCCTTGGGCTACGCAGGCAGCACTGTCACTGGTTGGAGGAGATAGCATCAGTTGTAACTCAACAGCACCAGACTATTCTGCTGGGCATGGAGAGGAAAGAAGAGGTACTAAATCAAGCTTTGCATGGAACTGATGTATATTCTTCTCTATTAATAACGAGCAAATAAAATGATGACAGCATAAACACTACAATGTTATGTTTGAAACAGAACAGAACCAAGCTTTATTTTTATTTAACAAATAACTTTATTTCATTATATCCTATAATGTCTTCAGGTGATCAGCCTGTTCCTTTGATCATTGGTGGTGCCTCATCTATAGAAGCCCAGATACTCTCCAGAATCCTGGGGCCAGTCTCTGTACCTTTAGTGAGTTCCATTAAAATCCCCAAATTTATTGGTGTTTATTTTGAATATATATATATATATAAAACTTTAAATGAAAATCTGAATTAAAAACACCTATTAAACAAAAGGATTTTAAAAATCATAATATTGAAATTTGGATTACATTTTACCACAGTTTACATAGCATTTATTATTATATAATTATATATTATTATTATATTTAATTTACGTTTTCTCCCCACTATCTATTACAGGAAGCATAGGTTCCTTTTTGCTGTCCTCACAGCAAAAGGAACCTATTTACTGTAAACTGCAGAACAAAGTCTTCTTAGAGCAGAAAACATAATCTCTGGATAGAAATGAGATTACAACAATCTTAACATATGTATTTTTTTTGTTTTGTTTGTTTTTTAGATGAGCTACACGTCTAGCTGCCCCTGTCTGAGTGACAGGTGGCAATTTCCCAACTTCTTCAGGACCATCCCCAGTGATATTTATCAAGCCTGGGCCATGGCCCAGCTTGCCATACGCTTCAATTGGACCTGGATTGGAGCAGTGGTAGCAAACAACGATTATGGGCATGTGGCGATAAAGGTGTTTCCATTTGTAGTTATATTTGTTGAAGGGGAAATGTTATGGTATCTATAAGAAATCTACATAAATATAATATCTTTTCGCTCCTTTTACCTGCATATGTCAGGTATTTCAGGAGGAGACTCAAGGGTCAGGGGTGTGTCTGGCATTTGTAGAGACTCTCCAAAGGCAAAACATTGTGAATGATGCAAGACGAGCAGCACTCACAATTCAGGCCTCGGCTGCGAGGGTGATTCTGATCTTTACCTGGTATACAGATGTGAGGGAACTGTTCCTGCAACTAGCCAAGATAAATGTGAGCAACTGAAATAAAATTGTGTATTGAATCAGTAAATAGTAACAGTACTGATCTTATCTGAGAAACATAATAACTATTTAAAATTATCTTTTGATCTTTTCTGCTTGCTATCACTAGGTGACTGACAGACAGTTTCTGGCCAGTGAGGCTTGGAGCACCAGTGGTGATCTTCTCCAAAATGTTGCCACTTCTAAAGTGGCAAGTGGCGTTCTTGGTGTGGCCATTCGAAGTTCCACTATACCTGGATTTGAAAATTATCTCAGAAGTTTGAACCCATCTCGTCGTCCTGACGATGAGTTCTTAAGAGAATTCTGGGAAAAAGAGTTTGGATGCAGTCCTGGGGCCTCTTCACCACCAGCTCGTGCAAACGGGTTGCTACAAAAGGCTTCTCTACCACCCTGCAGTGGGACAGAGTCCCTGGAGGGAGTTCAGAATTTCTTTACTGACACCTCCCAGCTAAGGGTGGCATATAATGTCTACCTTGCTGTTTATGCTGCAGCCCACGCCCTTCACAGCCTTCTCTCCTGCCCTGATAGAGACAGCCCTCCCGGAAACAACAGCTCCACCTGCTCTTCTCCAAAACACATCAAACCCGTAGAGGTATAAACGATTACGCCTATTTCAACACTTCTATGAGATGCATTTTAGACTTTAACCAATGTTTGCAAATTTCCAGGGGATTGATATGGAAACATTAAGTAGTAGCATTTGTCACATAAAACAATGCACTAGTACTGTTAGTAGTAGTAAAACATTTACTACATTATATATTTCAACATTTTGATGCTTTCAGCTGTTGCAGCACTTGAACAACGTGAATTTCATCACACCACAAGAGGAAATGTTTTATTTCCAAGGGGGCGACATTCCAGCAAAGTACGACCTTGTCAACTGGCAGAACACCCCTAAGGGTCCACTCAAACTTACTTTGATTGGTCGTGTTGATGGGTTTGACCTCCACCTTAATGAGTCAGCTATTCAGTGGCGCACAGGATCCAGTCAGGTAATCAGATCAACAAGCTGTCTAAAGGCTACTAACAAATTTGCTGTTTATAAGATTATGTCATTGATAATATTATTTTTAATATTGTTTTTTTATTTAGGTGCCTACTTCAGTGTGCAGTGAGAGCTGCCCCCCAGGCACCCGAAAGGCCAACAGGAAAGGAGAACCTCTCTGCTGCTTTGACTGTATCCCATGTGCTGATGGGGAGATTAGCAATGCAACTGGTGAGGAAATCACTCTGTAAGATAACAGAGACTCATGTTTGCAACTTTAATATCCCCCCTTTGTTTTATTTCCCTCTCTCCTCTTTTCTCTCCCAGGTTCCCTTCACTGTGAACGTTGTCCATTAGAGTTCTGGTCCAATGCTAAACGAACTGCCTGCGTCCCTCGCCAGCTTGACTTCCTTTCCTTTAATGAAACCTTGGGCATTACTCTGACTACAGCAGCTGCATCTGGTGCTGCAGTAACAACAGCTGTGTTTTTGGTTTTTCTTTACTACCGTCACACACCTATGGTAAGAACCCAGAGTACTGTAATGGAGACTACACTGTACATTTTCTACAACTCCTTTTTGGTTTGTAGTTGTTTAGGTTAGTATATTTACTCTGACAAAATGGAATTCTGTATTACTGCATATTAAAAAAAGTGTTAATCTCAATGAATCCATCTTGAGTTGGTAATGTGCTTGTCTTTTTAATACTAATTTAATCCCAATTCTCATTTCAAGGTACGAGCCAACAATTCAGAACTGAGCTTCTTGCTTCTTCTGTCGCTCAAGCTCTGCTTCCTCTGCTCACTGGTGTTTATTGGTCGTCCATCAGTCTGGTCTTGTCGGTTCCAGCAGGCAGCTTTTGGGATCAGCTTTGTACTTTGTGTTTCCTGCCTCCAAGTCAAGACCATAGTTGTTCTGGCAGCGTTCCGCTCAGCTCGGCCTGGTGTTGAAGCCTTGATGAAGTGGTTTGGTCCAGGCCAACAGAGAGGAAGTGTCTGCCTCTTTACCTGTATACAGGTCAGAGTTGCAGATGCATTTTTTAATAACAAAATTATTATGTCATTATTATTACTTACAGAATTTTTCATACATTTATCTGACATTGTGCAATGCTTTTTTTAAATCAAGGTTATCATCTGTAGTATTTGGCTATTGCTCAGCCCCCCAGTGCCTGAAGCTGACTTGGATAGACCGGGGTTAAAGGTCACCCTGAAGTGTGCGATGGCCTCTGTGGTGGGTTTCTCTCTGGTTCTGGGTTACATTGGCCTGCTGGCCTGCACCTGCCTCCTCTTGGCCTTTCTTGCTCGAAAACTCCCTGACAACTTCAATGAGGCCAAACTGATCACCTTCAGCATGCTGATCTTCTGTGCTGTTTGGGTGGCCTTTATCCCTGCTTACGTTAGCTCTCCTGGGAAATACACTGTTGCTGTGGAGATTTTTGCAATCCTGGCTTCTAGCTATGGTTTACTGCTCTGTATCTTTGCTCCAAAGTGTTTTATCATTCTGTTGAGGCCTGAGAAAAACACTAAGAAACACCTGATGGCCAGGTAGCAAAGAAAACTAACAATGCATGCTGTGACTTAAAAAATGAGAGCGATATTAATTAAAAAGCCATTGTAAGTCACCTTAGTTATTATTTCCTTATCAAACTGCATGCATTTATTTTATTTATATTCATATGTCATCTTTTCTTTCAGATTTTCCTAAAATGTAACGTATCCTAAAATGTCAGAGTGATGAATTTCTGCTACTATCAGTACTATTTCGTGTATTTTGTGTGTTCACATAGACAAGTGAATAGTAAACATAGACCTGTTTTACTTCAGTGTGTACACTTATTACTAATGTAACAAACCTTGTACAGCAAAAGAAAAACAACATTAACAAACATTAATAAAAGTAAGTAAGTAAGCAAGGTTGTGTTTTTGTCTTTTGTAGTGATGCAACTGTTCAACGATGCAATGTTGATTTTGAGGGTTTTGAAAGAATCAAAGTTCTGAGAGCGAGTTACATTAGATTGCACTTAACAATAATTTTGCCATTTTTGATATGATCATGTTAGAATCACAGAACTTAGCCCATTTTTGAAGTATTGTAGGCAAAGGTTGTCAGACCATTTGAGGATAATACCTAAATTATTATTAAACCGTTTCCATGTATGTATGTAATTTAAAATTAAAATTGTGGAGCCTGAGGAAAGAGAAAGCTGGTTGTCATGTCTCGTCGGTTTTGTTAAGTTCCATGTCTGTCATGTTTCTGTTTCCTGTTCTGGCGTGTCTGTTTTGTTTTGGAAAGGCTAACCTTCCCTCTCGTTTCAGGTCCCTTGACTTCCTGCCACTTTGTGTTTCCCGCCTGTGTGATTGTCTGCCCCGCCCTGATTGTTTCCACCTGTTCCCCATTACCTCTTGTGTATATATTGCTTGCGGTTTCCCTGTCTCGTGGCCAGATCGTTGCCTCAGTCCATGTTGTCATGCGATGCGCTTGCTTTACCACTCTAGAAACCAGTTCATAGCCTCTGACCAGGACTTCATGTCATGCTCTTGCTTCACTACTCAAGAAACTGTCTGTAAGCAATCTTTATCTTAATTAAAACCTTTAAAAGCCTGTCTGTTTCCGGGTCCTGCATTTGGGTCTACCAGCTTTGACTGCCGGCGTGCCAGCCGGCGTAACACTGATTTGGAAGACTTGAACCCTTACTGGTTAAATCATAACCTCTTCAGTCAAAAATTAAAGGATCTAACCAAATTTTAAAATGCCCACTATTATAAATCAAACATTAAACAGTATCAAACAGTAAACTACCGCAATGTACAATAATGTTATAGAACACAAATCCAGATCCTTGGCCTTTAACCTCTCCAAATGAAGTTTCTTTATATTTCATCCAGTACTTAAAAGTTATGCAAAGATGGTAGAACGGGAAGCATTTAGAAAAGAGAATTTACCCAAGGAACTCTATTCATCTTTATGAGTGAGAGTCTGGCTTAAAGGGAAAAATGACCAGATGGCAACATCCTGCTTAATCTTTTAGTAGTTTCAGAATTTTTTTTTTATCGCTAAAAAGGTAATGCCTGTAATGTCAAATGACCATGTTGTAAGCCAAATTTCCCAAGCAGGGCAATAAAGACTGAACTGAACTGAACTGAATTTGAACGAGGACTGAGGGAATTGGCACAGATGAGTTGCTGAGTCATAAGAACAGATGTTAACCAAGAAAGAGCTAAAAATCCTTAACACGCTAAAAACCCGATATATAATGTAGTGATATTACATTTAAAAAGTTGTGATATGTTCTGTTATTAGTGATGGCGGAGATACAGTATCTGGATTCTGTATACAAGCCTGCGCCAGTGGTTCTAATAGTAATGTGAATAAAACTGGACAGACAGCCTTAATGTGTCCCTCTGAAACATAAAGTTAAATTAAAGTTGTGACAGTTAGGCCAGCCTTACAAGACCGTCTTCTAAAAGGGGGTTACCTATATGGTATATCTATATCTATATCTATATCTATATATATATATATATCTCTTCAGATCTTCAGCCATTGCTCTCAGCTTTTTCTTAATAGCCCTCCTTGCAATCCCTTCTTCAAGCCATTGATGTCATATGATATGTGTTAGAAACCCCTATTCCAACCAAATCCTGATTCACTGCAGTTGTTTTTCTGCTTTAACTGTACCACATTTAATTATCTTTTCTCATATGGCAAATCTGGTACTGTTTTGAACTGAAAATCTTTCCCAGTTGACATTGTGCAGTAAAACACATTGCAGCAGCTCATTTGATGATACAATATTTTATTGAATAAAAATTTACTTTTATCCAGAACACTGCAACCTTTCCTGTCTCTAACCTCTTCCAGTGCACTGATTTCATCCCACTTCTGCATCAGTGGCTGGCAGTGGCAGTTCACGTTAAAATTCAAATGCTGGTGGAGCTGCTAGTCAGAGGCTCTGCTTAGCTGCTGGCATAGTCAGTATACGCAATTGCTATGGGTGCTATGTTATTGTAGGGGGGGTGGGAACCGAAATAAGTAAATCATTAAATCAGGAAAACTATCTTCATGCTTATCTATTTATTATTTACTTTCTCTCTCTGTCTCTGTCTGTTCCCGCTTCTCAACTCAATCAGCTGACTGAGGGCGTTTGCTCTTTCAGTTAAACAATCAGATTTTGCCACGACCTCTTGTGAGCCAATCATCTCATTGCTGTCAAAGTTTAAAACTGTTCCTTTCCAGCTGTCATTTCAGCGTCAGATCGATCTGGTTTTCATCGCAACCAGTCTTCCCAGTTGGTCCTTCATATATCCAGATCTTCAGCCATTGCTCTTCACCCCTTCACCACCACCACCAGTGTCTCGACTCCATGTGGGGGTATTCCTGTACAGCTTACAGCATCACTACCCCCTCAAAATATGACATCACGATGGGGTCTAGTTGCCAAAGACTCATTTTATTCAACTTTCTATTGTGCACTATGTAAATCAGTTTTATAATTCTTCAAGCATCTCTTCAGTTAAGTTTCTCCTGATTTAAATAACTTGATAAATAACAAAGTGATATGTGTCAGTTGTTCGGTTTCACAAAAATATTTTAAACTGGTCTGTAGTGTTAGGTCAGTCTTCATTTTGCACTTAGGTTTAAGGCTAAAAAGTTGGCCACCCTACTCCACCCTAAGAGCCATGTTTCCATGGTAACAATCAGTGACACCAAATAACAAAAAAGAGACATGACTCAAATTAACACGATTTGGTGGTTTGCTAACAATGTTATGGAGCAAGCAATGGGAAGGGAAAGAGTTTTAAGAGACCACAGTAACCTGTTGGAAATATATATATAAAAAAGAAATAAATATTCATTTGGAAACTATCCTGATCCTGACTGACAAGTTAGCAGAAGTATTGAGCTGTGCCACGTTTAGAATCCAGAACATCTCAGGTCTGCAACAGGTTTTACTGTACTGAGATTTTATGCTACTGGAAGTATTCTTCCAGTAAAATGTCCTTGTAACTGTTGAATTCTTCCAGAAGGAAAACATTTGAGCTGATGATCAGTGAACAGAGCTGACCATCAGCAATGATTTTATAGCTTGAAAAAGTATTTTTAGCCAGAATTCATAGCTTAATATAGTCAGATTTGGTTGTGGAGGCAAAAGCTCCCCTGCATTTTGACAGAGGATTACATATATTTTCATTTCTGCCTCAGATGTGTTTAGACCACCTCACAAAAAGCAGTTTTGGTGGCTTGATGATGGAGGCCCACACTCAGACCACTCCAAATTTCTTCTTTCAATTTCTTTTCAGTTTTGCTCAATTTTGTGTTGATTCTCACACCCATGAGAATGAATATTCAAATACATTTATTTGGCATCAGCCCTGCTTTCTCAATATCTTAACATTACTATTACTATTAATCTACTTCTCTGTCTGTATTTTGTATAGTATAAAGAAAAGGATTAATTCTGTCTTATGAAATTAAGCGTAGTTTTTATTACTGGTTGCCCCGACCCATGATTGCTTTCTTTGTGTTCCTCTCTGGTCTCAGCAGGATTATGTAACATTTGGGTCCAAACAGT
>LKNJ01009069.1:0-12149 GCA_002120245.1 Maccullochella peelii | reverse complement strand
AAGGAACCCTGCATTCTTGGAGCGCAGTGCTCTGGTGGGCTAATCAGACCAGGTCTTCTCCAGAAAGTCTGCCAATTATCTACAAAGCCCACACCATTACCTGGACACCGTATATCCGTCCCTCATCAGTCTCATGTCTAAATTAGCGACTGAGTCACTTTTACATACATTACATAATAATAATGAAAACATAAACAAAGCAAGTAAAAAAGAAACTTACAAAGAAAATGGTGGAGAGCAAATGTGTGCTGCGGTTTTCATTGAATTTACAGCCACAATCTGAGTGTATTTAGTTCCTGATTTACTATTTATTAGCAGCTTATTATGCAGTCAGCTCCTGGACTGATCTTGGTAGACACATTCTGCAAGGGAAGGAGAATTTAGAGGCTCAGTTTAGTGATGGGATTTCACCAAGCTCAGAAAAAAAGTATTAAAGTAGTGATATTGATTCCATTATGTTTACTTTGGCTGCAGTTCAACTCCACCTGAGACAAACTTACTATTACTCATAATATTACTAATTATTAGTACGTTAGGAGGCAATAAACATGGAGAAGTATTTTGGTAATAAAATGTTTCTGTATGTGATTGTGGACTGTCAGGAGATGTTACACACCTATAAACTGAAAGTGGATTGTGCTGCAGGAGGCTGTTTCTTTTTTTGTTGAATTTCTGTCAGCACCATCAGACCTGTAGCAAACACTGAAGGACTGAAAACAATGTGGTCTAATAATAAATCATTCTAGGCCATATTGTCCCTACTGGTTTTCCATCATACTTTTATACTTTGGCTGATATGATCATGAAACATTTATTAAATTGTATTCTGTGTTAAAAAGGTCTTAAAAAGTCTTAAATTTAACTTGGTGAACCCTGCAGAAATCCTGTGGTATGGATGTTAATACTGAGGTAAATGCAGCCAAACATACACTTAAATGTCTTAACAAAAGAAAGAAAAGTTTAGTTGCAGCTTGTAGGGAGTTAACAGTTTATTAACCGTTGAGTTCATTTTCAAGTTTGATGAACTCAAACCAAATCTCCCCGTCCACTGTTTGTTTACATTACAGTAATCACATATTGTGTTCATAGCCTAACTGTTTCAGAATTGCTTTTTTGTTTCCAATAATTGGTTATATAAGCCTATATTTAGTTATTTTCCCCATTTTTTTCCTTGTGGCTCTTGTAAATCCAGTGGCAAATTGTGTGACCTTAGTAAATCCAGCAGAATACATAATCAATCTCTGTTAACATTTCTCCTCCTATTGTTTGCCTGATTCTCCCTGAAATGCATATGCAATGAGAAGAGGGGTGCACCTTGTCATTCGCAGAAATGACACGCTTCACGGAAGGTATTGGTGATTACTGGATCCAGTATCTAAACTTTGTCTAAAATCAAACCAAGACTGATTAAACTTTTGTATTTGTTGTCAAACTTCTCATTTATGTCTGCTGCTGACCTGGACAAAGTTATACATGCCTATATTTCATCCCTTCTGGATTATTTAAACTGCATATTCAGCACTTATTCAGCACTTAGAAGAAAGCAATAAATTGTCTGCAATCGGTCCAAAACACAGCTACTTGACTTTTAACTGGAATTAAGAGATGAGAACACTTTTCAATTCAATTCAGTTTTATTTACATAGTGCCATATCATAAAGTTATCTCAGGGCACTTTTCCATAAAGAGCAGGTCTAGACCAGCTCCTTATGTTTACAGAGACCCAACAATTCCCACCAAGAGCAAGCACAAGCGACAGCGACAGGCGGTCATCTTCCTCGACCGGTTGGGTTGAGAGAGAGGAGAGGGAGAGAGAGAGCATGAGGAAAGCGAACATGCAGTAGCCCAGCACGGTTCAGTTATACATACAGATGTAAAGCAACAGTAGTGAAAATAGTATTAAGGTTAATACAAGTAATACTAATAGAAATATGGTAGTAGTAATAATGCTAGTAATAAGTCCAAAAGCAACAGTAGCAGCGGCGGCTGCTGAGCAGCAACACAGGGGCAGCAGGTGGCCCGCACCACAGGTCCAGGCTCCGTAGCTCTGCAACCACAGATCACGACTCCGCAGCTCCGCAACCCCAGATCACGATTCTGCAGCTCCACCACCTCAGATCACGACTCCGCAGCTCGGCAACCACAGATCCAGACTCCGCAGCTCCGGAGGCAGAAACGCTCGGAGAAAACAGAGAGAGAAATTGAGTGAAGGGATACTCCAATTGTATTATCCCTTCACAAATCACTTATAGGGCATTAAATGGGTTGGCTCAAAGCTATATTTCAGACCTACTGAGCCCAAACGTATAAGGATGCACATTTAGGAACTGCAAGAAGAGCTCTTTCTGCTGAACTAAGTCTAGATTTGATACCAGATCTAGCGTTCATAGTTATTTCGAACGGCCACACTTGTATGTGGGGGAAAAGCCGGCTGTCATAGAGTCGGGGGGGCACAATATCGTTTAAATTTGGGGATAGTGCCGTTTTCATAAAGTCTCTTCTGGAAGACATTCATATTGTTGCACTCTGTTGTTCACATGAAAAGTGACAGAAATAGCTGTAACAAATGAAAAAAAGACCCACCTAGCTTACATTCTCACCTGTACACATCTGACCAATCATGGTGTGAAGTGGGTATGAATGTCAGATCGTCGGTTTCTGAAAGTTACAGAAATGATCGGAGAAAACCCCCCCTCTAATCTGACATCAGACGGGTGTGGTGGGAGGGGGTTTAAGAAGCTATTCGACCATCTGCCAAGCATTTCTGATGGAATATATTGGCATCTTAAAGGTGGGGTAGGCAGTATTTTTTGGGCGTCATTGGGCAAAAATTCCATTATAACCATCCAGCATATTGTAATTCAAGTGGTCTGAGAGAAAATCCCTACTTCTGCCCCTCCTCTTGGCTCTGTTTTCAGGCTTCAGAAAATCTATCTCGTGACGGGAGACTTTGACCAATCATAGGTTATTTCAGAGAGACGGTATGTTCCTATTGGCTGTTCTACAAATGTAGATGCGCGTGCATCTATTCCTTGATGACCTCTATGAAATACTTGTGCCAGGTGGGGAAAGGAGGCAGGTAAGGCAGAATCCAGAAGGTTTTGTAATTTTATGGGACGATGTTGCGTTTCACCATCTCTTCCAGTCAGAGTGGTTTACAGCCCATCCCAGGATGCTGCCACTTTTCCTTCTACCTTACTCTCCATTCCTCAACCCCATAGATTATTTTCCTCATGGAGGTGGAAAGTTTATCATCACCAGCCACATGATCAGATGTCCCTCTTGGACACAATGAATGCTGGATGTCTGGACATATCTGCAGAAGATTGCCAGGGATGGATCAAGCATGCAAAAGATCCCTTCCAGGTGGATGGCAAGAGAGGACATAAGGTATAATGTGGATGAGAATTTGTGACCAAATGCACAAGACAGGGTTGACCTGTTGTATTTCTATATTTGTAGCTCTCCTATACAAGTAGGTATAGTGAGTATATACAGTATAGTTTTGTATTGCAGTTCTAGAATTTAGGGGTGTCCCCAACTAAGAATTTACTTAGTCGAATCTGATTGGTATAGCCTATCCTCGACTGATCATCAAATTATGTTTTCTTTGGTCCCGCTTTTAATAATCGTCACAGTCTTGGAACATATGAGACATACTGGTTTTGAGCTGCCCGTAGGAAGAATGAACTTATAAGAGTCTGTCCATTCTTGATTAAAAGCTCTGTTTTTGCCCTCTACTTTTCTCTTAATAGAGCAGGCCATGTGAAATTACTTTTCCCTGAATCACTTACAGCGGGTAAAATAAGTATTGAACACATCATCATTTTTCTCAGTAAATATATTTCTAAAGGTGCTATTGACATGAAATTTACACCAGATGTTGGTAACAAGCCAAGTAATCCATACATACAAATAAATCAAAACAAATAAGTTCAGAAATTAAGTTATGTGTAATAAAATGGAATGACACAGGGAAAAAAGTATTGAACACGCTTACTGAAATTTAATACTTCGTACAAAAGCCTTTGTCGGTAATGACAGCTTCAAGACGCCTCCTGTATGGAGAAACTAGTCGCATGCATTGCTCAGGTGTGATTTTGGCCCATTCTTCCACACAAACAGTCTTTAAATCTTTAAGGTTCCGTGGGCCTCTTCTATGAACTCTGATCTTTAGTTCTTTCCATAGATTTTCAATAGGATTCAAGTCAGGTGATTGGCTGGGCCATTCTAGCAGCTTTATTTTCTTTCTCTGAAACCAACAGAGTGTCCTTGGCTGTGTGTTTGGGATCATTGTCTTGCTGAAATGTCCACCCTCGTTTCATCTTCAGCATCCTGGTAGATGGCAGCAGATTTTTATCAAGAATGTCTCGGTACATTTTTCCATTCATCCTTCCTTCAATTATATGAAGTATGCCAGTGCCGTATGCTGAAAAACAGCCCCACACCATGATGTTCCCACCTCCAAACTTCACTGTTGGTATGGTGTTTTTGGGGTGATGTGCAGTGCCATTTCTCCTCCAAACATGGTGTGTATTATGGCATCCAAAGAGTTCAATTTTGGTCTCATCTGACCAGACTATATTCTCCCAGTATTTCACAGGCATGTCCAAATGTTTAAACGAAGCTTCAACATGCTTTTTCTTCAGCAATGGAGTCTTGCATGGTGAACGCGCATACAGGCCATGGCGGTTGAGTGCATTACTTATTGTTTTCTTTGAAACAATTGTACCTGCTAATTCCAGGTCTTTCTGAAGCTCTCCACAAGTGGTCCTTGGCTCTTGGACAACTCTTCTGATAATTCTTTTCACTCCTCTGTCAGAAATCTTGCGAGGAGCACCTGGTCGTGGCCGGTTTATGGTGAAATGATGTTCTTTCCACTTCCGGATTATGGCCCCAACAGTGCTCACTGGAACATTCAGAAGTTTAGAAATCCTTCTGTAACCAATGCCATNCTTGGTAATGAGACACCTTTTTATAGGCCATCAGTTGGGACTGAACCAGCTGATATTATTTTGCACCGACAAGGGGGCAGGATTGCTTTCTAATCACTGATAGATAGCTGGTGTCTTGGCTTTCCATGCCTTTTTGCACCTCCCTTTCTTCATGTGTTCAATACTTTTTTCCTGTGTCATTTCACATTATTACACATAACTTAATTTATGGACATCTATGGTTTGATTTCTTTGCATGTGTGGATTGCATGGGTTGTTGCTGACATTTGGTGAAAATGTCATTACAATAGCCCCATTACAAATATATTTACTGAGAAAAATGGTGACGTGTTCAATACTTATTTTACCCATTGTATTCCTCTGACTGTCTCGTCTCTCCCCTGTGTGTGTGTGTATCTCCCTCACCGACTCCAGTCACAGTGCTTATTGAAATGCATAGATTTGATTGGCTGAGTAGCATTACGTGAGATGAATTACAAAGCATGCTATTGGTCTGTGAGTTTCCTGGGCCAGTGCCGTAAAGGCTAGAACAGCTGCGCCGGTTAAAATAGAAATGCTCCATCAAAATGTAATAATTCTCAAATTATTTATCGGTTATAGGTCCGGGTCCAGATAGGGCGCCGTCTGGGTCCAGACTGCTGTCCGCCTATTAGTGATTTATATATCATGATTTATTGGAAGAAACCAAGCAATTCTATGTAAAATAAGACATTCAGCACCCCAATATTGCCTGAATGGAATTGATCCTTAGTTCCATAACCACATTTTCCAGCCACTGTGACGATTTGACTGTGAAATTGGCAGTTGTCAGGCTCCTTAGATCAAATCGTCAAATATTCGACTATTCGGGGTCACCCCTACTAGAATTACTTCAGTTTTTTTTTTTTATTACTGTATAAGAAATGACTGTGCAAAAATGGTAACAAAAAAAGGCCTATTGAAGAATATTGCAACATTTCTAATGAATTTCTGTGACATATACTGTAAGGTAGCACAATCCATGCAATAAAGACATGACATTTTGTTGTAATGGTTTATTGGTTTATGCTGAATAAATAAAATATAATTTTACAAAACACTAATTGTAATGCTCCCTGTTCTTAGTGATTTTTATTGTCATTATATTATGAGTGACAAAGTGTTACTATTGGGAGACAAATGTTGTCAGTGTTCGGGTACAAGAGTTGATTCTGAGATGTGTATGAAGGGTTTTGGTTGCATTAGTGCATTTTGGATGTGAGATGAACTTTTCTGCTGAGCTGAATGTCAGTAAAGAGATCTACATAGAGAATAGATATACAGAGAAATATGAGTTAGCAATTGTTAAAAACTGTAATGTTTTTCCATCGTCTTATTGGTTCCCAAATAGGCCTGTATGTTGGTGAGCTAATAAAATGCAAGTACAAGGTTATCCTGTGGGAAAAAACTCAGAGATCCACTTTAAAATAAGGATGTCGATTTAAATTACAGGAGGAGCGAGTCTGAAGAAAAACAGTAGGACATTTCGGCTGTAATTATTACTGGGGTGGGGTGAAAAATTACCCACATATGCACTCCGGACAGGATTATAATCACTGATGACGCAGGTCATGTTAAAATTAACCCACCTCCCCAAGAAACATAAATCCAGTCTGAATGGAGCTGAAGTGTGATGGCCTGAAACACCTGTCAATCAAGCAAACACTTCCTCAAACACACCCGTCTGGAATGTAATGCAGAAGACTTGCCTGTGATAAACCAGGCCTGCGCGGAATTGATCACCGGCAATCATCACATAATGTTGGTTAGATTTCTGTCTAATCTGCCAATCACAATCTAATAAACATCTTTGTGACTTCCTGTACATACCATCCATTCAAGACTTGTAATAGACTTAACCCTGTCTTGTCTCTGTTCCTCACAGGACTGATTGACTACAACTTCCACTGTTTCAAGAAAGCCATCCAGGAGGTTTTTGATGTTCGAGTAAAGGTTCAACAAAATCGTAAACTCCTCAGTCAGAGGAGGTGGAGCAAACTGACTGTGACCAATGGAGTGCTCAGCAACCCCCACTGAGGACTGATGACATCAGACAGCCAAATATACCTGAGCTTGCACCCTGACAAATCTAGGACACTGCATCCTCATTCAAAGGAACACATTAACTCTTTTCGTCTTACTATCAGACTCCTCCGCCATCTCTGTCCTCAGAAACAGTTGTCTGCCAGCAGCAGAGTGGCCAAACTGTCTTACACCAGGCTGACTAAATTTACTGTCCAAAAAGTAAGCGCCATAAGAAGTAGGAAGATACATTGATTTTATTCTCCCTGACCTCTGTAGCAGGTGGAGGTATTCTGCTTATAGTAAAAACAGAAAGTTCATAGCAAAACTGGGTGTCTTGATCAATCAAGATTCAGTTACAGTAATAAGTACACAACACATAAAGAGCAGGAGATTTGTGTGATTTGAATGGCTGCTTTTAGAGATTACACTTCACTAAACATGTCATAGATAAAATGGATTTTGGGTGGGGGGGGCTGTGTCCTGTGGTGATGCATTTTTCACTGTTGAAGTTCCCTCTCCCTTTCTATATTTGCCATTTCAACTATGGCAACTGTAGAAAGGGAGGTGACACTTCAATAGTTTCCTCTATGTTTTGTCTCTGGCCATACAATTAGCTAACAAAGTTAGCTAATAATGCATTAAAAGAGTTAGCGTTATGAGAGAAATCATCTATTCCTCTTAGTTGCCCAATTTCTGATTAGGTGGGCATGACAAACCTTTAAACACATAACATTATCCATACCTACAACAAACAATACTTTATTTAACCTTACCGGATATGAAGTGTGCGCTACATACATGAGCATTTTTGATGATCGCCCCAGTCCAGTCCTTTCGTCTTCACTTAACCATAATGTTTTTGACTGATTTGATTTTTTTTACTGGCAGTGGCAGCTGGTATGCGATAAAATTTTAATTTGTAGCCATTTCTTCTATTCTGGCACCCAACAACACAGCAAGATGGCATTTTTGGTAGGCTATGAAGCTACTACTCTGAGGCGATTTGTGTTTGCCTCCAGTTTTTTGTTTGTTTTGCCTCCAGCTAACACTGCGACCTAATCATGAAGACGGCACTAAAAGGGTCTATACATTTTAGTTTGGCGGTGTGACTATGCTCATGTGAAGCTCTGGAACAAATCCGAGCAACCTTGAGCTAACAACACCCCCTGGCAGAGCCTGAGATACGCAACATTTAATGAACATGAACACATATTAAAACTTGGAGGGAGTTAAGCAGAGTAGCAGCAGGGATGCCTATTGAGAGAGAGATAGGTCATGGACATACATGATTGGATAGTGTATGAAACATGTGACTACAAAATGACTTCCATTCCCGTCTGAACTACCATAAGGCTCCAGGATCACTCCTGAGGAATCCTGGGAAGAGCTGCTTGTTTATATAATATATTTATTTATAGATCAGTTTGAAATTTGACTTTTGTGTGACAATGCAGGAAGTCAATAATGGTTTTGCCAAGCTGATAGATGAAAAACATGCTGACACCAACATATATGCCGATCCAGGAACCAATATGACGATAGAAAAAATTAAAGCCATTAAGGGAGAAAGTGCTCATCAAATGTGCTGTCAGCTACAGGTAGGTAATGGTATTCTGTTTTGAGCCCCATTTTTAGCCTATATTTGTTTACATTTTGGCACAATTGGCACCATTAAAAGGATAGCGAATTAGCTATTATAAGTTTCTGTTTGCAATGTACCCATGGATGTAACAACCACTACCACTGGATTATTTTGATGCTGAAGAAAAGTTAAATACCTGATGGTTTTCAGGCAAGTTCTGAAGTGTCTTTTTTTCTAACGTCTAAGCAGATTTATGGACGTTGGACATAGGGATAATGATGTCCTCGGCATGTGTAAGTCCCACATTCAATATCAGAATGTGTTTCATGTCTGTGTGTTCAAATCTGACTGAATTATGACTCAGAGAAGGAGCACAATTTTTAACTCTGGAAGGATGACCTCCCCCAGTAATGTTAATCCCGTTAGAATGGGGCCTTGGTGCCATATGTGACCATGATTCCCAAGCAGGCATTTAGATTTTGCACTTGGATAATAATGGATCCCATGCCAAATTATACCACCTGAATGAACTGACCTATTTGATTTCAGTAATGGATTTAATAATGCACTAATATTCATTATTCTGTATACATTCACAATTTCCTCTAAATCTGTATTATACAAATCAAATAGTGTAGTTAAAGAGTAACTTAAGACTAAATCCACTTGTTGTCACTTTACTATACTATCAGATGATTCTGGTCCGATCTATAACGTTCATTTCAATGGTATTTATTTGCCTTTTTACAGAGAAAATCAAGAAATGCTGTCCTGTAGACCAAAAAGAAAAAAATTCAGTGAGAAAACTATGACATGCCTGCAGTAACAGGCATTGTTCACACTTGTGAAGGGGGCGTGTTCAAGTTAAAACAGGAGAAGAAGAAGGGAACATTTTGTTTTAAAAATGGATTTGATGGTAAAAACTCAGAATTCTAAAATTGCGAAATTTGTTCACAAACCAACCACAGCCACAATTACAACATGTCCATGACTCCATGGAAAAACAAGAAAACAACATGATCTATCCAATGGTCATGCAACCACAGTGTGCAGTTAATTAGGTCTCAAATTAGGTTTGGATTAGGTACTGGCCAGGTATGGGTCTCAGTTTTAGGCCTGTGCAGAACTCAGAATGTCCACAGCATGTTTTGAGCTGTTGTGCAATGAAATCAAACAACTGAACAGACGAGCCGTTTAGGCCTTTTTTTCCCCTATAGGACCTTAATAATCCATAACTTAAGGTGTAGCCATTGTCTCTGGTTCTGCTTTTGTCTCCAATGTACTCCCCCCACTTTGAGGACAAGTTCCTGAACCTAAATTTCAGGACTCCCCACAAGGTTGTACTAATTTCAAGTTCCAGGTAGTGTGGAGGGGAAGGAATGCAACAGCTGGTTTGCAACACAACAAACATCACAATCAATAACGCAAGACATGAATCTAGATAAACACTGCTAGGAAGTTTGTTTTGATATCCGGATTCCGAATATTTGTTTATTACATCTGTGTTGCTATAATGTTCTGGGTTTGTCTGTGTAAATCGATCAGCGGGTTGGTACTGTCGAGGTCATCAACAGAAAGGTAGACACTTTTCTACCAGACAGCACATAAAAATGACGACATAGCCCGCTGTCACCTTTTTAATTACATAAATCCGAAACATTCTGGTTTGTAAAACACTGTGGAAAATAAGGCAGAACATAGAACCTAAACCTTACAGGTTCTTACAGGTTCAGGTAGAACTACTGTTACATTGTGTAACCTTCAGGACACATGATACGAACTGTGCAGTGACAACATTATTTGTCTGTCAGACTGGTCTGTAAGACCCCCCCCCCTGAATATTCTGATTGGGTATCAGATCAGAAGACTTTAAGACATAAATATGCCCTTGTTTGACATATTTTAGTACATCACCATTTCTTAACCATTTTGGTGCTCCTACTGTGCTCTTTATACTTTATACTAGAACACAAAGGTACTCAAATTCCGCCGATGACTTGTTTGTAATATTTTCTGCAACTGAGCAACCAACTGCTGAGTAGACAGTCTGCTTCCTGTTTTCATGCCCATGCCCAGTGTATGGGAATGGTCATGTGATATGCGTTTTCAGGAGTGTAGTATGGACAGCAATTATTTCTGAAACTGTGATAAAACACTTGTGTGGACGGAAATCATTTTCGTTTTAAAACACTGTTTTGAAATGAAAACGTATTAGTGTGGATGTAGCCTAAGAACAGTAGTTTAGCCTCTCTCACCACCTTGCTAAACCTGTATTTCGTCTCTTTAAACCTGGCCCTGTTGCTATTCCCAAACGCATCTTTGCTGTTATGAGAATTCTGGGAGCTAAGAACAGGGTCACAGACCAGAGAAAAGTTTAATCCTCAAAACAGTCAGAATACATGTATGTGGTTTAGAATTTCAGTTGTTGTAAATTTGTATCGTTAAAAGTATGGTAAGTAAGCACAAGTTAAACCGAAGTGTGCTGAAGTGTGTTTTTATTGGTCGAAGGACTTTTTAAAGGATGTTGTTTCCTGAACAGGAAATATAACCTTACAATGCAAGCCCCATGTAGGTTATTTTAATTAACACACAGGGTTATATTGTATAATCAACGTTGTTTTTTCAGCTTTGCCAACTGTTTATCATGGTGAATTTAAACTTCTTAACCAAACCTACTTTAATTGAATGCACACAGAACTGACACCTTACTCATTTTGAACATTGTACGTTGTGTGATCAAAAACATTTCAGTTCACTGTTTGGTAACTAGTTTATATGTAGTTTATTTATGTATTTATTAATGTTTGATTAAATTTATTTTAACACGATGCTTAGCCTTTTTCTTGAGCTGTATAAATACATGTTGAATAAATGAATAAACTTTGAACCTCAGCTTTTAAGCCAACATGGCCAAAATGTCCTCAAAGTACTCAGAAACAAATAACAATTTGAACCTCTACTATTCCATATCAATTGGGCAAACCCCATCTGTTGAAGACTATGTGATATGACCAAAAGCTCCAGAACAACTACTAAATAGACCTCATGGTGAGATTGTTTTCTCAACTTGTTTTTCCAAGGTTAATCATGAACTTTGACCTCAACACTGAATGTTACTTTTTGGTAAATACCAGAAAGTTTACATTAAACATTTATTGCAACAATACTGTGGTGATCTCTGTTGAAAGTAAAGAAAAATAATCAGTATGAAGCTTTAGACACATAAGACACTGATTAATGAATAATCACCTCAAATTGTCCTGTCATCATCATATTGGAGATTATGTAAATATTTGAGCAAGATTTTAAACTAAATTGTTTTATCTGGGTGATCTATATTTTTGTATTTCATCTTCAGTTGTTGTTTTTGTCCCAGTCAGGAGGTTACAACTGAATAAATATATTTAAATATATATCGTTATACTAAAATGTAATGTATAATATACAGTAAGATTCCAGCACTGTATCATACATTAAGGAAAATTCAAGTCTGGTAAATGATGAATGAGTGGACTACACTACGTCAAACTTCTATTCAGTTTTCAATTCAGTTTTATTTATATAGCGCC